>JAWPHD010005112.1:0-170526 GCA_037043455.1 Cyrtodaria siliqua
GTAGAGAAACATCAGTTTATAATAGATGCAAGATATGAGACGTCTAGATCTCGTAGTCTGGGAGAAGATTGTTGTAAAAGATGCTAGAATATAACTGTATGTGTAAAATATGTCTCTATGTGTAACATATGTGACATTTATGGTGCGGCCAAATATTTCCCCAAGATTACCATATTAACAAAGTTGGTGGAGAACTTTCTGCGGATACTACATGCAATCAAAATATTAGGCGTCTAGCTCTTTTAGTTTCGGAGATGTTTTTTTTTACCTTTTTAAGAAACTTAATTTTTATTTAAACGGTAGAGATAACTAATAACAGAAAACATTTGGCATTGCTTTCTCTACAATGTACTCCATAACATGGAGCTAGGAAGAAGTTGTCATCTGAAATTGTCTGGCTCATAGCCTATTTGGGATATTCGCGCCCAATCGTTGTGCATTTAAAGTAAAGCACTGCTTAAGCAGATGCAAGAGATGAAGGGAGGTGATGTACCTTATGTTCAGTAGTTGCGCATATCGCCGTCGTCGTGTTCCAGTTGAATTATTGTTAACGGAATTATGGCCCGTCAAATATTTTAATATTCAAACCAGTTCTACAGAGACTAGTTTTCATGAATCGCTGGCCGGATTTCAACAAAACTTGGTAGGAGTTATCAGTACCAAACATATCTGTGCCCTTTTCCATTGCAATGATTGTTAGCGGAGTTACCATTTAAAGTTTTAGTACAAACATGTTGTCCGGAAATAAATTCAGTAGAGATGATCAGTACTAAGCCTAGTTGCACATATCGCCTTGGTGTTCCGGTCAAATGATGTTTAGTGAAGTTACAGCCCCTTATACAGAAACATTGTGCGAAATAGTTTTCCTATATTTTTACATTTTATATAACTTTGCCACACAACCTTATCAAAGACAAGCGTATTACTCTCATTCAAAAATGAGCATAACCAAATAACTGTCTGACTTTTATTCATTGAAATGTATACATGAAAACATGAGGGTAGACCCTAAGAAGTATGTAGGAATACATTCGTGAGTTTGAATTATTTTTTTTAATTATTTAATGTAAATAAGGTGGGACCCACAATATTTACCTTTTATGCGTTCACGTGACTTCCATAGCGCACTAGGTTTTCACCATAGTATGTATTGCGTAATATGTATAGCCCGCTTAGCTCAGTCGGGAGCGAGTTTCGACAACTTTACGCTCACACGCACACTTATATTTACTGCGAGTTTGGGGATGCGAGTTCAAACCCACGAAGTGGATTTGCTTTTTTTGTACCGCGATTGAATTCCCTTAAACAATCTTGCTTTTAATTAGTAAATATTGAATAATGTTTAGTGTATAATGTTTGTGAACATAATTATTGGGTATTTTATAAGCTAAAAGCTACGGACAGTGTCCCTTTAACAAAGCTAATATATCTGATATTAACGTCTCCTTTCTCGATTTACATCTCTCTAATGCAAATGGTGAAATAATTAGCAAAATCTGTGACAAGAGAGATGATTTTAATTTTGATATTGTTAGTTATTCCCATTTAGATGTTCCCCGAGCAACTTCTTATATGGTATATTTGTCTCAATCAACTTATTCATTTTTCTAGAGCTTGTACTCGAGTTGAGGACTTTAATATGCGTATCCTTTGCATAACTAAAAAGCTACTCCATCAGCGCTACCGTTACCATAAACTTCGTAAAACCGTTACAAAATGTAATTTACCCTGAACTTAAGTAATTTAAGAACTCTTCCGCGACAAGGACTACCACAGCCTGATTATATGGTGATGTGATTTAAAAACTTCTTAAGATCCTTGATCATGATCACTTTCATACTATATTTGTTAAACATGCTAAAAGGTTTATCAAAAGAGGTTATGATCCAATCATTTTGCAGCGCACTGCATGCTTGGTGGTGGGCCCATTTACAGTTCGCTGTGGACCCTATGACTGGCTGTGGACCCTATGATGACGTCTACTTAAAGCTCAAAAGGATGATGGCGTTTGATGTTTGTCTTCGATCTTGTCTTTGCGTGCCCTCTGTGGTTTATTTCCTTGTTGCTCTGCCTTCTGCCAAGTCAATGAGTACATTCCTTTTGGATTTATAGGCTATTCATTTTTAATATGTTTATATATACACGAGCATCCTTGTGTTTTACTTATATTGCGTATTAATGCTGCCTTGTTGGTTAGCGAATAGTTCATGGCGGGGATGTCTTTATTTACTCTGTTCCTTTTTATTGGGATGACAGTAGGGTAAGTGTGGTTTTGTGCACGCTAGAACCTGGTTTAAACCCCTCAGCGTCCTTTTTTGAAACTGACCGTTCCAAGTCGGTATCCCTATTGTCAACCCTTTTTGTGTTTGTGACTTCATATGCCTTTATCTTTATTAACATTGCCATTCATGTGTTTTGAGTTTTAATGTGTTCTGTGAAAGCTGCATTTCCTGTTCGACTTTTATACATATTTCTATTTAGACATACATGTATATAAAACATTCTTCATAGCATAATATATCTTATCTTGGAATTATGTTGGCAAGGGTTACTTTTACTGCTGGAAGAACTTGTGGACAGACCCTTGTATTTGTTTAGGACATAAATCAATATAATATGTTCAACATGAATAATTGTTTACTTACAGATTACATGGATCATATGTGTGACACCGGCAAGCACATTCAAGACGCTATTCGAATACGCTTGACTTCAAGAAGTAGTTATAACCCGAATATGAACTGCCAGTTGAATCTCATCACGACAAGCGACAGCCGATTTATGTTTTATTTTAAGGTACATATATGTAATCATTTGTTTTAAATTTTAAGAAGTACACTGTGCAACACATCTATCTTGTTCCATCTACCTTGTTCCTTCTTCTTGTTAATTTTTGTTTTGTCGTTTTTTGACAAAAGGAAAGTCCCAAGAAATGTGTAATATCTGTTAAATTATGTTCCCCGCTTTTCCCACTGAATATGGAAGAGTCACACCTCCATAGAAATATCATGTCTTTTCTTTGTATATTTAATTGTGGATAACACCACAGTCAACTGTAGAAATCTCAGCAGAGATGGTATGTGGATCTTGAATACAAACTGAAACACTCATAGTTGATTATGTTAGAAGTGTATTTATCTACGTTAAACAATTCTTTATACAAGATATATATGCTGGGTTTTGAAAAAACACATATTTTTTTTTAAAATGATCAATGAATGCGTATTAAAGTAACAAAATTAATAGTTTGACAATTTTGTAAATGTCAAGATTTAAAGGGACACACAGCAATCTGGTGTATTTGCAAATAAAATTATTCTGAAAAATCCTCAGATTGCAGAGAGCCCCTTTCATCAAAATTGTATTTTAAATCTTCTTTTGAATATTGTAAAGAAATATAAAAAAAACTCCCAATTTATAAAGTTTCTAATCAAGATATGCATGTTTTTCCTTCTAAATATTTTTGAGGGGTGGCCCACCCCGACCCTCACAGACCTATTACGGGGTGAATAAATGGATTACCATTAATTTGATGATCGAAATTAAAAGAAATATATGTAAACACATTTAGAATAGTTTAATATTCATATATTATATATACCATAATAATTTTCGTATTATTTACATCATTATATAATCCACCGTAAAAATATGATCACGATATATCGGGTAGTTCTTTTTCAGACGAAAACAGAGGTGCATCGGGAGGACCTTATGAGGAAAAAAATGAACATTTGGCCATAATATTTCACTATGAACTAATTGTTTATCGTGTATCGATGATGCCTTTCATTATAAGAAACGGAACTACATGTTTATTTATTACAATTTATTTCTCCTTCCGTTTTATTCATCAAAATATATGCTTTATAAAGCTGAAAATGTAACAAGAGCAATTCAAACAATTACATGTGTAATGTATGTGTTTATATTTTGATTTAAACATTAAAAAATGTAATACCTTAGTTTCACTTTTAGCATTATGTTCCTTTGCTAAACGGTTATATTCATATCATGCAAAGTATACATATATTTTTAGGACCTTGACATCGAACATTCAACAGAGTGCACTGATGATTATTTAGACGTATTGGACGGTAATTCTTTAGTGTCGCCTTATGTTGCAGGTAACCGAAATTAAATACTTGTTTAATAAGTTTGGCTTTATAGACATCTTGTTGGTATCCCTATTAGTAATAACTGTGCACCCCTTGTCGCAGATTTGTTTTTATATTGCTATGAAAGAGATTTTATTTTGTGTATTTTATCAGATTCCCAGGCATATGTTACTGCAGCCTTTAATGACACCTGTCGTTGCCTGGATGGCATAATGAACATTGACAACACTTTATGTTCTACTATGGTTAACAAATCTGTACCCTAACAACTTCAACTTAATAAAGCTTGAAATAATTAGCAAAAGATATGACACGAGAGATTATTTTAAGTTTGCTATTGTTAATTATTCCCATTTAAATGGGGATGTTCCCCGAGCAACTTCTTATGGGGTCTATCATGTCTATGTGTCTAAACTTATATGTTTTTCTACAATCTTGTCTTGTCGTGCCCTCAAAGGTTTGTGCTCTGGTGGCTCTGGCTTCTGCCAAGTCATTGAGTACTTTTTTGTGGCTTTCTAGGCTATTGTTGTTTGTATTTCTTCTGTGACAAGGACTATCACACCCTGACTTCTATGGTGATGTGAAAATCCTTGGTCATGATCACTTTCATACTATATTTGTATATGTATAAGAGGTTACGACCCTATCATTTTGCAACTCACTGCATGCTTGGTAGTGGACCCATTTACAGTCCGCCACTATGCTTTCCTCTTTAATTTTGCATTGATCGGACGGGCTATGGACCCTATGATGACGACTACCTAAAGCCCAAAAGGACGGTTAACCTGTTTGTCTGCAATCTTGTCTTGTCGTGCCCTCAAAGGTTTGTTCTCTGGTGGCTCTGGCTTCTGCAAAGTCATTGAGTACCTTTTTTTGTGGCTTTCTAGGCTATTGTTGTTTGTATTTCTTCTGTGACAAGGACTATCACAACCTGACTTCTATGGTGATGTGAAGATCCTTGGTCATGATCACTTTTATACTATTTTTGTATAAGAGGTTACGACCCTATCATTTTGCAACGCAACGCATGCTTGGTAGTGGACCCATTTACAGTTCGCCACTATGCTTTCCTCTTTAATTGTGCATTGATCGGACAGGCTGTGGACTCTATGTTGAAGACTATTTAAAGCCCAAAGGGACGGTGACCTCTCATGTTTGTCTGCAATCTTGTCCTGTCGTGCCCTCAATGGTTTGTTCACTGGTGGCTCTGGCTTCTGCCAGGTCATTGAGTACCTTCTGTGAGGTTTTCTGGGCTATTGTTGTTTGTATTTCTATATACAAGAGCATCTTTGGGTTTTACGCGGGGAATTCTTTATGTACATTGTCCCGTTTTATTTGGATGACAGTAGGATAGATGTAAGGTTTGGTGCACCCTCCAGCGGCCTTTTTTACCACTGACCGTTCCAGGGCGGTAGCCCTATTGTCAAGGTTTTTGTGTTTGTGATGTCTTTTTTGGCCTTTTATTCATCTTTAAAGTTGTTCTTTGTTGATGTGTGTGTTTGTTGTTGACTGTCGTCCTTGAATGCTACTTTTCCTGTTCGACATTTATATCTATATTCATAAACTTTGCTCATAACTGAATTATTTTTGTTTATTTCGCCAGTTGTTTTCTCATTCAGGTCAAAATATGTTTCGAGATGGCTCAGATGTTTGTACTATTGGCATTTTAAATAGTGAGGTCTGCTCATCAAGGGACTAGAGGGCTTAGCAACCAACAATTCACAACTGATCATGAACAGTCTCAATCAAACCAATAATGCAATATGGTTTTTATTTGTATTGTGTTCGGCGATTTGAATGAATTTTTCCTTTTTCTCCATACTTTTTTCGTTCAACTCATATAATTATACATTTTTTTTATGCAATCCTTCTTATTTGTGTTCATCACCAAGTATCTTAAAAGGACAATATGCGTTATATTATTTATTCCAATCTTCATTTTCCATATGTTTCTACCGTAACGGTTAGCCTTCTTGATTCGAGACCTGACTGCAACATATTTCAAACTGGTTGAACCATTTGTCTTGTGGCGCCCAATGTTCGTCTGTGATTAGCATATCGTTATTGTGTGTTAATTTCTGATTTGAATTTAGAAACATGCTAAGAAATATAAAAAGATCGGATAGGGAAAGTAGATTTCAAGGACGACAGTCAACCACAAAACACAGAAACAAACATGGAAACAGACAAACAAGAAGGCAAAAGTAATAATAAAAGTAAACGACATCACAAACACAAAAGGGTTGACAATAGGGCTACCGCCTTGGAACGGTCAGTGGCAAAGTAGGCCACTGGGGTTTAAACCGGTTCTAGGGTACACCAAACTTCACACTTACCCTACTGTCATCCCATTAAAACAGGACAGTGTAAATAAAGAAATCCCCGCCATGATCTAATCTCTAACCAACAAGGCAGCATCAATAGGCAATATAAGTAAAACACAAATATGCTCGTGTAAATATAATACAAAAAAACAATAGCCTAGAAAGCCACAATGAAGGTACTCAATGACTTGGCAGAAGCCAGAGCAGTAAGAGAATAAACCATTAAGGGCACGACAAGAAAGATCATAGACAAACATCAAACGCCACTGTCCCAATGGGCTTTAGGTAGGCGTCATCATAGGGTCCACAGCCTCTCCGGTCATCGTACAACCAAAGAGGAAAGCATAGTGGCGAACATGTCAACCCCAGTCTGAATGCCGCATGTATGCCTTTTGGCTTAACAATTATGGTACATGCAGTATATTGTGTGTATCCTAACGGTATTCCGCGGATAACAGTTGTATGTAAAACCTGTAAAAAATTGACATGGTATTAACTAAGTCACAGTAGGTTATTCGAGAGACTATTTACAGGCGATTTGAAATATTTAAATTACACTTTTTAATTACAGGCATTAAAGGAAGTTTGTGCGGTAGCTATATGGATCAATATGTTTACCTTACCAGCAACAATACACTGCTATTACACTTTGTAAGTGATGGAAGCTCTGAGTACAGTGGATTTGATATGGTCATCACCAGCTATCATACAGGTATGTAGGTCTTAAATACACGATACTTTAATAATCAACAATGGAAAAATATGTCTGGGTTGTTCAACATACGTATGTTCTATGCCTTACCAAACTACACACATGTCAACTGCATGTATTAAACCTTATTCTAGTCAAATTTATGTTGTCTGGATAATCTATCTTTATTGTAACAGATGAATTTAATCTGGTTTTCAAAATGTATTAGAACAATGAATACAACATACGCATGCTGTTCTCGAGGGTCTTAAATCAGTTCAAATATAAGTGTATGTACAGATCAATACATTAAGGAGATGTACTACATTTTCTTCATATACTATTCCAAAGTTCTAAGTTTTCACCTAACAATACATCAATAACATTACCATTGTTTTGTTTATTTCACGCTTGATATGTTTTGTTAGAAATAAATTATAACACTTATACGACTGGGTACATAGGATTTTTGTTAAGTACTTTGAACTAGTGCAGCTTTCAGTGTTCCTAATTCTAAAATATGCCAACTAAAATTATTTTAACATCATGTTTTACTAGCATTACCACTGCAAACGCGTTTGTAAAATATTTTTTTGAAATATTTAAGTTAACGCTGAATTACAGTTACTTGAATTTCAAACGATATTCAATTAAAAGGGAGGCAATTTAGGACTATTCATGTTTCATGTTATTATCATAATATAAAACAGCATAACAGTTTGACCAATTTATTGCAGATTTTCCATTTGCAATAAATAGGTTAGGACTTCGATTCATGTCATGTGTTTGATCAGCACATTTCCTGTTTTCATAAAAAGGAAGGATAACACGCAAAATATGTAACAATTTAAACAAAAAATACATATTTTGCGAACTATTGGTTAAAACAAAATACTTATCAAACAACTATTCTAAAATATTTTTAAAATGAGACAATCAGTTTAGATACAAAAGCGAGTAATTATGAATTATGTTTAGTGTATGAACAACTTTTTAAATTATAAGGCCAAATCTAGAACGGTATATTCGAAGAATATATCAGCTATAACAGAAATATGTCATAGTATACAATGTATACAATGTCGTGTAAGCGGTACGGCTACTGTACGCCTAGCCGATTTTGTTATTTTCAAAATGGCGGACATTTTAACATCCGAAAAGTAAGTGCCTTACATTTTTGCTCGTTACTTACATAATTCGGCGTGATATGCACAGATATGTATGCTGGCAGTTAGATAAATGATTTCTTTACACTCGGCTGCCTAGTATGTAACAAAAGATTTACTACTTCTTGAAAAATCATCGCTGAAGCATGTCAATTGTTGTCGATCTGAAATCGAAGCGAGGAGTCGCACCTGTTCTGAACCATTACTGGTTTGTTTCTTCGCGGAGAGAAGCGAAATAACTTGAATTACTTTCTTTGGGATGATTCTAAATGACCAGATAACTAATTTCTTGTAAACTTTGCCATAAATAAGCAAAATTCTGATTTAAAAAATGGACTGTACGGTGCGTTACCATTTCAAATTTGCTACTGTACAATGCGTTCAGAAACCAAATATGTACGGTGCGTTACACATATTTGACAAAATGACTGTACGGTGCGTTATGTATAATTGAGGAGTTTTGTTGTGTTTTAGATGTAGACCATTTCTATATATGTTTGTTCTTTTAAATAAGAAAAGTTGTTTTATTTTTAGTTTCAGAATTTCAAACTTTGCAAGATATAGCAAGACACATAGTTAGATAGTTTTAAGGATATGTTGCTCTTTCAGATTATAATTAGAAAGAAAAACACGTAATATGTTTGTATTTGTAAGATTATGCTTGGCTCCAAGTTAAACCACAGTGTACACTTTTATTAACTGCCGTGTACCGCCTAAGTATGGTTATCGAGGATGATTTGGTTTAAACATATTTTATTTAACATGTATTTACACCATTTGTATACAATAGGAGAAAAAGGATTAGAACTAAAGTAAAATACTTAATGATGTTCTTTTCCTAGGTACAATGTTAATTGTACAAAATTGATGGCATGTTTTATAACAGCAGTAATTTGATATGTTTATAACATAAATTCTGAAGGTTGGAGCAATGAATAGTGCTGACTATTGCGGTTAAAAAGGAAGTATTCATCCTTTTCGACGAGTCCACAGGTACACAATGGCGAGAAACTGCCATTTAAACGCATTCAAGTGAAAAGAATTTGAAATTTTCTTTTGTCGTAAGTAGTAGTTTAATGGAATGTTGTTACTACATGTATCACTATTAAGTGAGTTTCTGAAAGAAAAACTGTTGCGGCGTGACATGAATCTTCAGGTTAAATATTCCATTCGCGAATAACAAAGGGGAGAAAAGAGTCGAAGCGATAGATTGAATGGGCATTTATAGTTTGGATGTTCAAGGCCTTTCGTAGGTTATATACTAGAGATGTTACCGACAGAAGTAGGAACTAAATCAGAGAGTAATTTTGGGATTTAATTTGCAGTTCCCTCAACACCGATTTATCCAGTAGTTCGTTTCCTTCTCTCTGTTGTTGTATTTTCAAAAACGGCAGCATCTTCTTCCGTGTGTCAATCCCCATTTACCCCTATTTCAAGCAACGATGATAAAATGACATTTAAATTGTATTCTCTTTTACTTGATTTAACATTTGAAGTTGTGCTATTCTTTTCTCGTTCATTTTGAACGCTTTATTAGTCTACTATCTTATGTTTATTTCATGTAATTAAATAAGCTATTCTGGAATACGTATTAAACATTTAATTAGCACTATTCATTACTCCTACCTCCAGAATTTATATTACAAACGTATCGAATTACTGCAGTTAAACATGCCATCAAGTGTGTACAATTAATATTGTACCCTAAGGAAAAGAACATCATAAGTATTTTACTTTCGTTCTAATCCGTTTTCTTCTATTGAGTACAAATATTGCAAATACATGTGAAATAAAATATGTTTAAACCAAATCACTCTCGATAATCATACTTAGGTGGTACACAATAGTTTCTAAAAGTGCACACTGTAATGGTTCAAAACAGGTGCGACTACTCGCTTCGATTTCAGATCGGCACAAATTGACATGCTTCAGTGATGATTTTTCAAAAAGTAGTAAAACTTTTGTTACACACTATTCAGTCGACTGTAAAGGAATCATTTATCTAACTGACGGCATATATAGCTATGCATGTCATGCCGAATTAAGTATGTAACGAGTAAAAAAGTAAGGCACTTACATTTTCGGATGTTGACATGTCCGCCATCTTTGAAATAACAAAATCGGCAGCCGTACAGTAGCGGTAAAGGTTACACGACAGTGATAATTATGATATTTGTTTTAATTCATTCAAGTGGAATTAACGCATCATTTGTGGTTTGTTTGTGTAAAATTAATAGTGAGTTCTATATGGTGAAGCAAAGGATGAGAACAAAATGGAAACGTGAAATAAAGATGAAATGTTTATATTTGAGTCTAACCATGCAAAAGTGCTTCGCAATAACCAATAATGCGCTATATCCGTCACCTTTTATATCCAGCAAATTCTTTAGGAGCTGGCCGGGCAACTAAAAAAACTTCGCTAAAAACGACAATTCCCTATTACCGAGTTCTGGCTATGTGTCTTCTTAAAAAATCTGACTTTTGACTGTAAATAATGTTTCAATGCACAGTTATATAAAAACACTTTCGGAATACGTAGGATTAATTACATACGGTAATAATATGGTGAATGACTTTATCAAATGGATATATTGTTAAGTTCCTGTTGATCAAAAACAACATTCTTGATGTGAAAAAGGTATGAACAACTCGCTAAGTGTGTCAGGTCCCTGCCAATACTTGAACTTGGATCTCTTCCTAGAAAGAAAATCGTGTTAACTTACACTACAGAGAATTTCAGACATCAGCAACAGAGTGCACACAACTAGGCAAAATAAATAAACAGTTAGATTATTCATTTTTCAAACTAGAACTACCACTGCAAACGTACACCGCACAACGATATGTCCATCTCCACTTCCTACTTATGCTTCTCACAAAGTTTGGTGAAAATCCGTATAGGAGTTATGGAGAAATACCATACCAAATAATTTGTCTTAGAACATATTCAAGGGACCAGAACTTCATCAGGAATCATTAAACCAAAACCCCACTAAGATATGTGGATCTCCATTTCATACAGATGCTTCTCAACGGAGTGTTGAAACCTGATCAGGTGGTTATAGAGAAATAGCGCTGGCAGTAGTTTTTGTTTGAAAATATTTAAAGGGCCATATCTCAGTCAAAATCATCGAACCGGATCGAGACATTTACATGCGTATCTTCATACTGATGCGTTTCAAAGGGATTCCTGAAAATCCATCAAAGAGTTATGAGGGAATAGCGCCAAAAATATTTGTTTGTAAAAAGGGGAACTAACTCCGACACAAATCATAAAACCTGAAAGAGATGAAATTTTGCTTTTTCAACCATCATGCTTTTTCTTTCTTCAATTACTCGGAATTATTGTAAACTGTACAATTTTAAATAAACTGCCGAATTCTGTATACACATGCGTGAATGTTTTGCTTGCGTTTTTTTTTTTTTTTTTTTTTTTACTTTGCAACACTTTGATCAATTAAATCAAAATATTTAACGAACAATTAAGTCAAAAGAAACAGCTTTTTTCATGGAAAGATAACTCGTAATGTTATTTACGTTGTGATTGATGTTTATATTTGTTTCCGTCCGAAAACTCACTTAACTGACGATATGTATCCTGTCGTATTTTGTACGTGAACAAATACAGGATATAAATACGGACTCGATTACAGTACCTATTTATTATACATTATTTCAACACGTTTTAAGAGGTCAACATAAACTCGAAACTATTCTATGAAACTGGACATGCTGGAGGAGATCTGGAGCAATAATGGTTAATTAAGTAAGTTAATCCTGCATAATGCATTTCAGTTGCATATATAATTTTGTGGTGAACCGAGTGGTCATCACATAGAATATAATGAATACAGAGATAATAGTAATAGGTCTTACATGTTTGGAGTCGGTCGTTGAAGTGTCGTGTCAGTATGTCCGTGTAGTCGATGTCCCGGAACACCCGTTTAGTCCGTGGAGTCCGTGGATCTAAAACTGAATCGGCGATGTTGTGAGGCTAACAGCCCACCGTATGTAGATTCACCACACTCCACCCACTTATGAATGAAGGAGGAAGGCGTAGGCTCCTTTTGATATGGGATTGTAGACGGATGATGCAGGCATCGTTAACAGACATACATGTACACAGCAAGAAATGATGTTGTAGATCCATATAGTTGTTAATTAGTTTGTTAGAATACCAGTGATTATTGTTACGCAATTAGTAAACTGTGTTTTAACTGTTGAATATCCTGTACGTTGATGTATCATGCAGTATTCGCCTAAGTTTAGACGATGTAGTTGGAATAATAAGGGTTCTTATACGCGAAATATGAACTGACGAGTCGAGTGCTTAATGGGACATGTAAAGGATGGTCAGATGCAGAGTTACTGAAATATTAGTCGAGAAGAAAGGTTATAGATCACATATTTACGTGGTTATTTGTAGTTAGGTTTGTCAAATTAGCGGAACTACTCCGACAGAAGAAGCTTCACCATATACGACATAATGTGAAATATATTGAAGACTTATGATGGTGACTTACAAAGGAAATCAGGAGCATTGACAACTCCTATAATGAATGCGATTTATATACAGGATGGGTGACATTAGTTATGTTAGCATGATTATGAATGAAATGGGTGAAAGAAGGTGAGAGTTGAATATAAGTGTATACATGCAGAGATAATTATGTCATTGGTCTGTACTAGAAAGCCAGTACAACGACCGTCTAAGCTAGCAAAGAACAACAACTTGAATTTGCATTAAAGCAATCCAATCGATATAATTTAGAAACCTCTGTACTGATTACCAGATAGAAAGTCAGTTCAACGACCGTCTAACTAAATGACAACAATACAGAGTATGACCTAAACTGACTCAACTGGCCGACTGTAAAAGTAATTCAAGTAATCAACCACTCACTCCACCAACACATGGCAACTAAAACTACGAAAATGTTTATAATGGACCACAAATGTGATGGAAGGGTGACAATATGAGGAAAACTATGAAAACAATAATGCTTGAACTATTTACAAATCACTCGAGTAATGCTGAATGCAGATTAACCAACTTCTACTTCTCCTCCCCCTTTATCTGAATCTCGTAACCTCCACAGAGAAAACAGGACCCGAGTGGCCAATTGTGACATAGCCCACGTCATAGTCCAGAATACAAAACATGCACTACCATTTAACCATCTGTGGACTGCATCACAGAAAGCAAGATAATCTTTACCGCGAGAATAACCAATTTGGAGAGTAGAACTAACGCATCCAAAAACTACAGCGTGCCAGATGGTGGCACCATTTAAGTTGCGAGAGAATCCACAATAGTCAACCCGATTTCTGTAACCGGAAACAGCCGATTGACAATGTGTATCAAGCGGTGTTCCCGTTGGAGCGCCAACTGGGATGCATTCTGTTTTGAAACTATCGTAACTGTCAGTTTCATTGAACAAAGTGAGGTGGCGGCGGACACGATCATATGCAATGCATGAATCTCCTCCCCCTTGTGAGTCTGGACGATGCAACTGTACATCAGCTTTGAAGCGGTATCTATCAAAAGATACAGCACTTACTGGCACTCTCTGATAAATGATGGGGCGCTGGTCTAAATCCATTGATTTTTGGATTTCATTGCAAACACTCTCTGACAAACGATGGTGTATGTCAGGGTGGTTGACTTTGGAGCTCTGTACAGCAATGTTCGTTTCAACTGGTGTATTAGCAACTGTGCAACTTACAGCTGATGTATATGTACTTGTGACAGGGGTGTACTTTATTATTGGGTTACTCGCAACTGTTGCACGAGTACCTGATACTGGCGTGTAGTTGACTATTTGCGAGGTACCTACAGTTAGTGGTTCAGGTGTGCAGGTATCTGAGTTGGAGATGTTGCATGTCATACACACTGAAACATTGCTGGTGTCAACTGCAGTGGAATATGTAGGTGCTTTGACGTTGATCATAAGGTTAGTGGGTATCTGCATTGAGAAGTTGTGACCTTGGTATGGAAACCCACTTGATTGGGGTGTTACATGAATGATGTCAACGGGGACTGATGGGTGGCGTTTAAAACCTGGTGGTGGCAACACAGTGTGCGTTGGTTTAAAACCTGGTGGCGGCAACACAGTGTGTGCTGGCGCAGGTTGTGGTACATCTGGAGATTTTGTGACCTCAACGAGTTTGGTGGAGCCATAAGTTTGTTCATAACCAGGTTGGATTGGTGTTACACTAGGGTAGGTTGGGTGCTATACACTAAATTGTGAAGACTTTAACGGGGGGAAACCTTCTTCTATGGGCCGTAACTTCTTTATTCTGACTATCAAGTCAGCAACTGCTGCTATGAAGCCTTCAGCCCATTGTGGGGGATTGAGTGTTTCCTCTTTTTGACCTTTCCCTGGTGGGGTAAGCAAACGATCCCCATCGTCTTCAACTTTGTCTGAATCAGACATTATGTCCAATTGATTGAGACAAGATATACAAAAAAAAAAGATATGAATATAAGAAACGAGAAATTAAATATTTCTCGAACACGCGCTAAGGCGTAAACAATTCTAAGTCAAAAAACCTTAAAATTGCAACGTAAATAACGTCGAAATACAACGTCGAAATATATCGTGAATGCGACTAATACGCAGGCACAATTGCCGTTTACTAAAGGCAAAAGCAAATGACGAAATACGAAACACGCATGTGTCCCGTAAAATAGCATGAAAATATCCGATAAATACAAATTAAAAGATTTTCAGCATAATTATATGTTGAACGCAATAAGTGAGTTCGAAGACTATCCTCGTCGCCAGTGTGGTGAACCGAGTGGTCATCACATAGAATATAATGAATACAGAGATAATAGTAATAGGTCTTACATGTTTGGAGTCGGTCGTTGAAGTGTCGTGTCAGTATGTCCGTGTAGTCGATGTCCCGGAACACCCGTTAAGTCCGTGGAGTCCGTGGATCTAAAACTGAATCGGCGATGTTGTGAGGCTAACAGCCCACCGTATGTAGATTCACCACAATTTACATATACACTAAACTAAGCCCAATAAAATAATCAGTTATTGTTATTAAAAAGTCTGATTGGGAAACTACGACAACTCACACCTAGTATACTCTATGTATTTAAAGAAACTTTGAAAATCCTAGCAAACACTTTTCTAGACCCAATACACTTTGCCTTATCCGGTTTTTCAAATGGAAATATTAAAAAAAAAAAACATGAATCGAATTTAGATTATGATAGCCAAAGGCAATGATTAAGAGTATGTGGCTACACGTGTGAATTTCTGCTAGTTATTAAAGCCTACTGAAACGGTGCATTTGTCATCGTACATGTATGTAACATAGATCGATAATGGGCCTCTTCCCAATTGAAAACTTTACCCTTCTGAAGATATCAGCAATGCCTGCATAAACAAGCGCCGTATATCAATAGACTAAAACTTAAAGTAGCTATTCCGCCAAAATCAGTCACATTTTACGTCATATACATTTCTAAAGCAACTGATGAAGCGGTGTATATTCATATATAAAATCTATATACAGAATAAAAACGCCTTTAACCGGTCAGGCCACATTCCAAAACTGGAACGTCGAATCAAGAGTTATCAATCCATCATTTTTTGACGCATATTCAATCACGAGTATGTTAAGAACCCGTGAATGAAATTTTACTTTTAATCGACACATATGAATTATTATATGACCAGAATACCTGACTAGAGTTTTGATAAACGACTATGTTGTGTAATGTTGCCGTTATTCTGAGGGTTAGTTTATTTAAGTACCACGCATGCATGCATCTCAGGTGCATGAGTTCGGCAGGGTTCTTTCCTTCTACTGATACTGGAAACAATCAATTTTGATTATCACTGCAGTCTCGTTTCCAAGAAAGAATTTACAGGCTTGAGGTATCACTGATTAGCCCAATCAGAAAAAATTACGTGTGTTTCCATTTGCATGCTCTCACAAAAATAGTTTAGGTCGGTAGGCAATTTCAGTTTATTTTTTTATTTGTATTATTATTATTTTTATATTTATTATTGCGAGATTCTATTTATCACATAAAACCCATACAAGTTAATGATACAACGGAAAAGTTTCTCGTTGATGTTGTCCGTTTACTTTGATAAAAAAAACGCCCAAGTTAAATATTGCGTTCCTGTTACAAGTAATATGACACGTTACACCTTCAGACCATTGTTTAACATGCATTTCACTAATTTGTTAAATAGTTTATTAGCGTCGCACTGTTTACAGGAAAGATGATCTACATTCACAGAACCTTGCCCAAATAAGATACTGTGGGAATGTGTTTGAAAAATCCGGCAAGTGAACCCACCGGGAATCAAACCCGTGACTTCGTAACCACTCGGCGACCTCAGGGTTAACTTTCCAAATACGGAACGACAAAGCACCAGATATTTCGAAAGATAAACATTGAACACAAATATGTCTGAACAGTCTGCTGAAACATGGAGTAATACATGGATTTTCTATTGCAATGTACTGGTCGCGCCATTTTCCGTCACAAACTAATGTTTCAGACAAATCTATGTATCCTGACATTTTTTACTCTAGTTCCTATTATGTTACCTCTTCCTGGAAGTTTTTCACCAAAGAATTTTATTTGATATACATTATCGAAGTGGCAATTGACATTTTAATAAGCAGACTGAAACTAAGGACTCATTTCCGTCATGGTTTTATCGAGTGATAGATTCAACTAGGTCATGATACATATTTGCAAGTCTATTTCATTGTAAAAAATGTATGTTTGCATTGCTCCACCATTAACCTCGATTGCTATAACAATGCGCCAAATGACATCAATGCGATATTTTCCACGATGTCAATTTACACTATAACAAATGGATGACTCTGTGTAAGTCAAACAGATACAGGTTGTACGAGTTATATGAGAATGACGGACACTGGGCTTGGACGACCGATATTGTTTGCGTTTCTATTAATAGATACATATTACCAAAACAGCCATGATTCTCACGTCTAGGTATTTTGTTATTCTTTTAATTTAGATACGTATGAAGTGTCGATTCTTAAGGATGACGGGAGATGTACAGTACTGTGTCCACCCTAGAAAAGTGGGTGGTCTGTCTCAACAAAAAAAATAGACCGTCATATATAACTTACATGTGTTGAAAATGACGTAAAACGCCATACAAACAAACAAAACATAATGTAGATACTACAGGTTACTAAATACACAAACGACAACTAGGAACGTCAATGCGTGTTTGTGCACACATTACCTTCCGAATTTTCACCTGAATATTTAAACATGCAAAATGAATAACACGTAATATATGTAGGTCAATCCGTGAAAACACAAACACTACACAAACCATTCATCTGCTGAAAATGTGTATAACGTTATTAATACGTACGACAGTCAAGAGTGTAAACTTTCTGCATATATTCCACTTAAGATCAATAGTTAAGTCCTAATTGACACTCTCCCTGTACATACTATGAAGCAAAATGGAAAATTGGCTGAATCAAATCGGAAACGGAAAGCTATGGCGTCAGGCTCTTCCGGTAATACACTAGTTTTATAAAGCGCCTCCCGATTGTTAACACTTTGAACTGTGAGCTCAATTAGCTTGATGCACACTTTTAAAAACTTATACATTCATACAAAATGTCCATGGATTTTTATTAGAACAAAACATATTTCAATGTCGATTCAAAAACGTATACCAAAAATGGAACTCACCATTTACTCTGTCAATACACGAGTGAGAGGACAAGTTTGTTCTTCACTGTGCACTATATGGAATTTGAACTTACTACGGCAACTTTAGAAATTGGGATCTCGTAAGTGATGCACGTTCACAAAGAAGCAGAATTATATATAGGGAGAAATATTTGTGAACTACCAAGGACAGAAAACCTTCGGACGAACTACGGCAAGGCGCCTAGCTATGACGAGATACACAGACATCAAGCGTATGCATTCACTCCCTAAAAAAGGATAGCTGCAACACATGTTGATGAACTGTATCTCTACATCATAACACACTCGTTTGGAGGCGCAATTAACATATAGACGCATACATACATACAATTATAGCTCATATGAGTGGGCCACATTTAAGCATTCAACTTATCGTTTGGCAGTGCTGCATGGACTGGTTACTTTAAATTTCCACTCTGGAGCCAAATATGATAATACTTATAAAATAATAGATCTGGTTGGATGAGGGTAAAACTGTACGCTGACATTTAGTTATGAAGAGAGAGTGGAACATATAAATGATTTTCCCCCCATCTATATATATATAGCGCTCATCATCGGCGGCGTTTATTTGTTGTATATATACGGAAATGGAAATGTCGTCATGACGTTGACGAGGAATTTGGTTTTAAATGAAACACTTCGAGGGGTGAAATACAGTTTCTATTTGCCGTTTGAGTTATCTTTTTTACATCTTCACTCTCTCTTCATTAACTAAATGTCAGCTTTTTTTGGATTGTAAGGAAATAATGAGTATTTGAAGAACATGAAATAAAGTCATATATCATCAAACTTGTTTTTGAGAGGCAGTTATAAAGAAAGATACAAAAATCAGACAGGGAAAGCAGCATTCAAGGACGACAGTCAACAACAAAACACAAAAACAAACACGCAAACAGACAACCTAGAAGGCAAAAGTAATGACAAATGCAAACGACATCCCAAACACACAAGGGTTGACCATAGGGCTACCGCCTTGTAACGGTCAGTGGCAAAAAAGGCCACTTGGAGTTTAAACCGGTTCTAGGGTGCACCAAACCTCACACTTACCTACTGTCATCCCATTAAAACAGGACAGTGTAAATAGAGAAATCCCCGCCATGATCTACTCTCTAACCAACAAGGCAGCATCAATAGGCAAGATAAGTAATAATGATATATAGGGTCCTACAGAAACCACAGCGTTCGAACGCAATGGCATCGTAGGTCCGCACTGTACTGCAAACAAGGACTTGACAATACAATGAAAGAGACAAAAAAACAACAGAAAGGGTGGTGAAGACAGGGTTGCCTACTTGGAACGGTCATAGGCAATAAGGCCTACTGGTTAGCTTGAATCGATTTTATATGTGCACAATCCTCGCTATTATCCTGTCTTCAGCACCCAAATAGAAAAGACATTGTAAACAAAACTACATCCCATCAAAGGGAATTATCTAACAATAAAGTCAATATCCAGGGAAACTAACTAAAGAAACACATACAAAATAATAAACATCTGAGGATGTATTCAGAATCGTACTGAACAACCATAGTAGTTGCAGCTAAAGAGAAAACCAATCTAGGGTACGACCAGAAAACCCGAGGGTCGAAAGCTCATGCGCACGCCTCCTTTAGTTGGGGTTTCAGTAGGTACAATCAAAGAGTCCCAAGAGGTAGTCCAGTCATCGCACAAGTTAAACGTGAAGCGTAATGACTGACTGTAGAGGGGTTAATCACTAAACATGCAGTGCGCTGTAAAACCAAAGGGTTATATTCTTTTCTGACGAACTTCCTGATTAATTTTGTAAAGCGGTCAGGAAACCCGTCAGACCCCTTAACTTTCGAAGTTTATAGACCACATTTCCATAAGATAAGGGTTGTGATATGCCTAGTCGCAGAAGTGTTTTAAGGTTGGTGTTGTACTTTTCCAACAGGCCACCGTTACGGCGGTAGAATTTAGAGAAAGGTCTACGTAGTTGGTGATAACGAAAACACTAAAACAACGTCGAACATCGCCATCTATACCACAGATATGCTCGTGTACATATAATACAAAAAAACAATAGCCTAGAAAGCCACAGTGAATGTACTCAATGACTTGGCAGAAGCCAGAGCAACAAAAGAATAAACCATAAAAGGCACGACAAGAAAGATCACACTGTCAGACAAACACCAAACACCACCGTCCCATTGGGCTTTGGATAGGCGTCATCATAGGGTCCACAGCCAATCCGATCATCGTTCAATTAAACAGGAAAGCATAGTGGCGAACTGTAAAAGGGTCCGCCAACAAGCTTGCAGTACGTTGCAAAATGATAGGGTCATAACCTCTTTTGATAAACTTTTAAACAAGTTTAACAATGATAGTATGAAAGTGATCATGACAAAAATAATCTTACGAAGTTTATAAATCACATCACCATAGAAGTCAGATTGTGATAGTCCTTGTTGTCGCAGAAGAGTCATTAAATTACTTTTATATTTGGAAAGAAGATCAGGGTTACGATAATAAAATTTTGCAAAGGTTTTGCGAAGTTTATGGTGACGGTAACCCTGAATGAGTAGCTTTTTAGTTATACAAAGATTACGAATATAAAAGTCCTCAACACGAGTACAAGCTCTTGAAAAACGAATAAGTTGAGACACATACACCCCATAAGAAGTTGCTCGGGGAACATCCCCATCCATTTGTCATCTCTCTTGTCATATATTTTGCTAATTATTTCACCATTTTCAATCGAGAGATCTAAATCAAGAAAAGAAACGTTATTATCAGATATTTTAGCTTTAAAATAGCTTCATTTTCTAAAAGAAAATCGGTTCATAATATTGACATTTAGTGAAACATAAAGAAAGGTTTGAAAACAGATGTTATTTGTGTACATGGTCGCTCGACAAATATGCACGAATAAGATGTGCATCAATAACTGTAGGAGATGACCTTAAATATTATTTTAGCTAATCTCATACTTTTTAATTGTCTTGTCGTTTTTATTGCCTTTATGTAATCATCCACAGGTCGGTGTTACGTCTCCAATTACGAGTGCGACAACGGACGATGCATCTCTAACACCCTATCCTGTAATGGATATAACCCGTGTGGAGACCATTCCGACTGTCCGTCGGCTGCGGATGCAAGGATTATGAATGTCTGGGAGAAACCCTTTATTGCGGTTACCGTAGTAGCTGTCGTCTTGTTAATCATTGCCACACTAGCCATACTAGCCATTGTAAAATATGGATGTAAAGAAATATGTTATACGGTAAGTGTACTTTGAACGAAACAGTTAATATAAATACAAACTACATATATGTAAGGAAAAATATACTAGTAAGTATAATGTAGTTGTTTTGTATTAATATGATTGAAGTACTAAGAAATGAAATAAGTGTGTTAACTAAAATTAAATTATAAATTACTAGTTGATGTATACATGCATACTAAAACATGCTAAACATAAATCAGTAACATCAACGAGTAACAGTTGATTATAACGCTATTCATCTGCGTAATACCAAGTCGAGATATGTTCATTTTGCAAAGAAAAACACATTTAAATTCCGTTTTTCCAGATGTAGTACTTTTTTCCCTCGTCAATTATGTTTATTGTTTTAAGTTGTAAGTATAGTTAATTTATACCAGATACATTATAATGGTGTTTTCTCTCGGGTGGTGGTTTAAGTTTTTTTAATAAGTTTGCTAACGGTATTTCAGGTATATATCAATTTTCTCTGTGCATGTAGTTACTTCCGTAACGTCTTTGTGGTTACATGTTAAAGCACTTCTTAAAGCCACAATGAAGGTACTAAATGACTTGGCAGAAACCAGAGCAACAAGAGAATTAACCATTAAGGGCACGACAAGAAAGATCATAGACAAACATCAAACGTCACCTTCCTAATGGGCTTTAGGTAGGCGTCATCATAGGGTCCACAGCCTGTCCGGTCATCGTGCAATTAAAGAGGAAAGAATAGTGGCAAACTGTAAAAGGGTCCGCCACCAAGCATGCAGTACGTTGCAAAATGAAAGGGTCATAACCTATTTTGTTAAACTTTTTAACAAATTTAACAAAGATAGTATGAAAGTGATCATGACCAAGAATCTTACGTAGTTTATAAATCACATCACCATAGAAGTCAGGTTGTCATAGTCCTTGTCGCAGAAGAGTCCTTAAATTACTTTTATATTTGGAAAGAAGATCAGGGTTACGATAATACTCCAGCCTTGAAAGCAGTACACCGAGTGATATGTGCGGAAACAACCTCACCCTCAGTAGAATTAACTGGAGTATACGAATTGGTACTGCCTAGTTCCAGAGACAAAAGATTAACGTAATGTAGGCGTCAAACAATAATTACATTATTAGCAGCTTTATCTGCAGGAACTAAAACAAATTTATTATGAAATTCATGAATTCACGATTTTAAATTACGAAAGGAAAACCTAGGTCTCGGCGGAAGTAAAGAGGGGTTAGTATTATAAAAGTTAATACTTGTATTTATAATTTTAAGAATTGACTTTTTCCAAGTATAAAGCGAGTTGGTGTCCAAATTCTCTGCGACACCATTTAATACTAACATCTTCAATGGAGTGGGCGATCTGGGCACGACAGGCATTAAAATCAATAGTTGAAGGTAATCTATATTTAGGACCTTTCGAAAACAAATGCCGAATACGTTTATGAACAATATCAAAATTACCGGTGATGACATGACCTGCTGGAGGATAACTCTCTCCAATGTTTGGCCATGAAGAATGTAATTGTGCATTATATGCCTGTCCAACTGATGCATGGTTACTGTGGGATTTGTATGCGCCGAATTCCATAAGCCATGTAGTTCTGTTACGTGGTAGCAATGATAGACAAGTTGCCCGTGTTTTTTCATTGCCCGTGTAACTTTAGGAATCAACTATAACATCTTACATGTTCTCATGTTTTTCCAGGTATGTTGTTGCCTACAAGGAGTACCGTATCGAAGGAATAAAGAATAATGAATAAATCATCGTGTTTCCCAGCGGAAATTGGCCTAACCCCCCCCCCCCCCCCCCCCCCCCCCCCCCCACGGGACATTAGTATCTATCGACACAACAGTTTCCCAAAGTTTAAATTATTGACAATGTTATCATATGATATTGAACCTCATAACGTTTAATTATAATGCATTACTTCGTAGCGAGCTCAACTCATAAAACGTCACTAGAATGCCAATTTCTTAAGAAAGAAGTAGTAATGGTTTATGTTATGATATTGTGTTTTATCTGATGAATTTTACACATTTAAATTGATAGTATTTCAATTGTTATTCAAATGTGTTCAATTACCGTGAACAGTGTTTTTGGTCAAACTTGCATTGTCTTTTAATGTAAAGATTCAGTATTTAGTACTGTAGCAATGTATTACAATTTATTAATACGTTAACAGTCGACCAGCTCAAATTACTAGATTGTCTCGTTTAATTGTGGCAAATCGTCCAGCTATCAAGCGTTGTAGTGGACCCAAGCACAGACTGCTTTCGGTCTGCCTGTGCAACCTTTCAAACCAAGTAACATACGTTTCTCTCTTGCCAGTATCTGGCAAGATTTCAAGATTTCAACAATTATTTGACCATTTTGAATATCTACTTTGGCGCCCTAGTTAAACTAAATATACATCATTTTATTCATGGATTATTAAATGAGTGTCCATTCAATATACATTTTGAGCGATTTGCCGTATTATTATTCCAGATAATTGATAATGAGTTTCATGCAACGAGTTTAAAATCATTAATATCACATGGCATACCAGTTATGTCTGACAAACTTCAGGACCTAAACGAAATTTAACGTTTGTATTGATAATGAGAACAAATATAAATCCCAGCACCCAAACGCAATGGCACCGTAGGTCCTCACAAAAAATAAAAACATCACACAACATACAGAATGGTGAGGTCAGGGTTATCGACTTAGAACGGTCAGTAGCAATATGGCCTACTGGTTAGCTTAAACCGGTGCTATGTGATCACCACCTCGCTATTATCCTGAAGTCTGTGCCCAAATAGACAAAGTGTACATACAAGTACACCTCACCAAGAGGAAATAGCTAACAACAAAGTCCACATCCAGAGAAATTATCAAATGATGTTGTTGTAAAAACATATAAAAACAAAACATAATTAAACAAGTATAGAGTTCGTGTTGTACTCTTTTGAAACGACGATTTACGCCGACATCATTACTCCGTCCCGCCCCAATTCCATTAAGCGATTGGAAATATTATATCAGCAGCATTTTATAATGGATATTTCGAAAAAAAGAAACATGATTAAAAACAGTTTGTATTGAAAAATGCGTTAACATTTTTAAAAGTATCTATTATTTTTTTTAAATATATAATATGCAAATATTTTAAGCCGAAAATAAGGTTTCATTTCATACCCCAACTAACCCCGAATTCGTTTCTTGGATAAGGGGTTGGATGGGGTATGAAAGTTAATACTCGAACCATGTAATGTTGGAATAATACGTTCATTTCCGAACAATGAAATACAAAAAACTGAATCGCTAGACGAGTTTTCTGTTTTATATCACAATATTTTTAAAAATGATTACGACGTCGTTTATCTGACATATATGGCACGTCCACTTGAGGAGATACAGGTATACATTTCGAAAACATGTTATTCGAGTTATCTCCCATATCAGTATTTATTATATTTCTGTCCATATACAGTTTCAAATGAATACGATGATATCACGTTTGGACGCGCATACGATTGAATACCGTCATGTGTGGAAATATAGATATAAAAATCGAACAGAAAAAGGAGCATTCAAGGACGCCAGTCAACCACAAACACTCAAAGAGACAAAGACCAAATTTAAAGATGAATAAAAGGCCAAATAAGACATCACAAACACAAAAGGGTTGGCAATAGGGCTACCGCCTTGGAACGGTCAGTGGCAAAAAAGACCGTTGGGGTTTAAACCAGGTGTTAGGGTGCACCAAACCTCTCACTTACTCTACTGTCAACCCAATAAAACGGAACATGGCAAACAAAGAAATCCCCGCCATGAACTATTCTCTAACCAACAAGACAATTAATAGGCAATATAAGTAAAGACTGTCCGGTCATCGCTCATTTAAAGGGGAAAGCATAGTGGCGAACTGTAAATGCGTCCAACACTAAGCATGTAGTGCGTTGCAAAATGATAGAGTCATAACCTCTTTTGATAAAACTTTTAACAAATGTAATCAAGACAGTATGAAAGTGATCATGACCAAGCATCTTACGAAGTTTGTAAATCACGTCACCTGTGATAGTTCTTGTCGCAAAAGTGTTCTTAAATTACTCTTATATTCGGAAAGAAGATCATGGTTACGATAATTAAATCTTGCAAAGGTTTTACGAAGTTTATGGTAACGGTAACCCTGATGGAGTAGCTTTTTAGTTATAATAAGATTAAAAATATTAAAGTTCTCAACTCGAGTACAAGCTCTAGAAAAACGAATAATTTGAGACGCTTAGACCCCATAAGAAGTTGTTCCGGGAACATTCCCTTCTAAATGGGGATAATTAACAATATCAAAATTAAAATCATCCCTCTTGTCATAAATTTTGCTAATTATTTCACCATTTTCAATGGAGAGATGTACATCAAGAAGAAAAGCGTTAGTATCAGAAAAATTAGGTTTGTTAAGTTGAAGTTCTTTAGGGTATATATTAACCATAATTGGAAAGAAAGGGTTGCCTATGTCGTTTAATATGTCATCCAGATACCGAGAGGTGTCATTAAAGGCCTCAATAACATCTTCCTGGGTATCTGGTGAAAGACTCAGTATGAAATCTCTTTCATAGCAATACAAAATCAAATCTGCGACAAGGGGTGCACACTTCGTACCCATAGGGGTACCAACAATTTGTCTATAAACGGTCGGTCCGTACCTGACGAAAATACTATCTAACAGGAAGATGAGTGCTTCATAAACTTCTTGGCAAGTCCACATAATGTAAGTGTCTAAACTGCCGTTAGTAAAAAAACGGTTTAATATGATTACAGGCCAAAAATGTAGCATTTTCCCAAGCGAATGTTTTTTGAATAAGAGCAATAAGCTTGTCTGTGATAAGGTGATGTGGTAAGGTTGAATATAGAGTAGAGATGTCATACGTGGAAATAGATGAAACTTGACGTTTATTGTAAATTTTAACCAGAACGTCTCCTGAATTTGTAATAGACCAAAACAAATTGATCCAAGAGTTTTCATAAGTTTTATAACCATATTATTTAACGTGATCTTTAACGGCAGTAAGACAAGAAGTTACAGGTTTGGAGATGTTTGTGGTGGTGCAGGCATTATAATTCGTAATAAAGCGGGCCTTATAGGGATATCTATTTAATTTAGGAATCCAGTGCATAGTTGGTAGTTTGTTCTGCTTTTCGTCTACCCCAGCCTGAAAGAATGAACTGGAGTATACGTATTAGTCTACCGTGTTACAGAGATAAAACAGTGACGCCTACGTAGGCGTCAAACAGTAATTACAATATTAACTGTTAGCATGGACTAAAACAATTGTATTATGAAATTCTTGAATTCCCGATTTTAGGTCTCGGAGGAAAAAAGAGGGATTAGCAAGATAAAAGTTAATACGTGTATCTATAATTTTATAATTGACTTTTTCCAAGTAGAAAGAGAGTTTGGGTCCGCCATGTTATACTAAACTCCTCAATAGACTGGGCGATCTGAGCACGACAGGCATTAAAATCGATAGTTGAAGGTAATCTATACTTAGGACCTTTCGAAAACAGATGCAGAATATGTTTATCAACAATATAAAAATAACCAGTGATGACATGACCTGCTGGAACATTTAACAAACAAAAACAAGTACAAAAGTCGAACAGGAAACACGGTAAACCCCAAAGCACGCAACACGCCAAACATGAATGGCAATGTTAATAAGGAATATCATCGTAACACAAAAAGGGTTGAATCTAGAGATCTCGCCTTGGAACGGTCAGCGGCAGAAAAGGCCGCTGGGGGTTTAATCCAGGATCAAGCATTACAGGGTCTAGGTATTGACTTTCATACCCCATCCAACCGCTGCTCCAAGAAGCAAACACGAGGTTGGCTGGTATGAATTTAAACCTTAATATCGGCTTAAGAAGTTTGCATATCGTAAAATTAAACTTGTTTTATTGTCGAAATATCCGTTACAAAATCCTACTAATATAAGCTTTCACATCGCTTTCCCTGGATTGATGAAATCTTGTTATGCTTCACAAAGAACAATGTATCGTTAATATATCGTGATATTTGTATAAATGTATTATCACTTTAAAACTGGTTTCTTTATATTTGTATAGTTAGTATGTTTATATAGATATTAGCTGATCGGCTTAAGAAGTTTGCATATTGTAAAATTAAACTAGTCTTGTTTTATTGTCGAAATATCCGTTACGAAATCCTACTAATATATGCTTTCACATCGCTTTCCCTGGATTCATGCAACCTTGTTATGCTTCACAAAGAACAATGTATCGTTAATTCATCGTGATATTTCTATAAATTTATTATCACTTTAAAACTGAATTAGTTATATTTATATATAATAAAAAGACACATTTTAAAACAATAAAATGAATGTCATCAATAGAGAAATTCATGAATATATATGTGTATAATATTATTTCAATCCAATGGTAGACAAATAATATATAGCCCGGACACGAAGTTATATTAATAAGGTCAAAGTATGTGTGGTATTGACCTGGCTATTAGTCTCTACACATCATCTCATGTTGGTGACGATTTGTTTATAATAGTATCCAAATCCAACGATAAATGGAGAAGTTAAAGCCCGAGCAAGACATGTTAAGCAATAACCGTCAAAGTACATGTGTGACCTTGAGTGTAGGAACCTGGTTGTTAGTCGCAACACATCGATCGTCTCTTGGTGGTGTTATTTGTTTGTAATGTTATTGAACTCCAATAATAAATAAAGAAGTTATAGTGTGGACACGAAATTTAAAACAATGCCCTTTCAGAAAACATGTACGACCCTGACCTTGAAGGTACGGACATGGCTTTTAGCCGCGACGCGACACATCGTATTATGGTGGTAAACATTTTTTGTAATATTGTTAGAATCCAATGACGGATAAATAAGTTATAGGCTGGACACGAAATGATAAGCAATAACCTTTAACAACTTTCGAAGTATATGTGTGACATTGACTTTGAAGGTAGGGACCTTGTCCTTAGTCGTGACACATCGTCTCTTGATGGTGAACTTTTGTTTTTATTATACTTCACGTTTACACTCCTGTATAAATTGCCAATACCCTTAGCGTGAAGCAATTTTTACTGTTCACCGGTATTTTTTTTTACTGTTACACGATTGTGACGTCACGGGAAGTATAAGATAGGTTTTGGGTTTTTCAGATAACTACATGCTTTGGCAATTGGAAATGGGTGGACGTTTATTAAACTACAGTTGAAGTTATGTCAATCGTAAGACGCTTGGTTTACCAATCAACAATAAAAAAATGTGGCAAGCAGATTATTTTTTGTTACTTTGTATCAAAACTGGTATAAAAATATAAATTTAAAGAAAATAAAAAAATATTGGGATATTTTTCCCCTCATATATTTAAATTTTATATCAAAACATTTGTTCGGTATAATAACATAAATATTGCATCCCAGTGAGGGTGACAGTGGATATTGTCAACCTGAGGAAAAAATAATGTCTTCGCCTCGGTTGACATCATTTTCCGCAGGTTGACAATATCCACTGTCACCCTCACTGGAATGCAATATTTATATAATAATATTATTGAAATCTCAATGATAAAGAAAAAAGTTATAGCCCGGACACAATATTTAAGAAATGACACTCAAAGTACATGTGTTACCTAAACCTTGAACCTGGTTCTTAGACAAGACACATTGTCTCACGGTGGTGAACATTTGAGTAAAAATATTATTAAAAACCAATTACACCGGTAGGGGGCTAAACATAGTCTTAATTTAAAATTACGCATAATTATATTGAATTAAATATCCCTAAGCCTTAAAGTTGCAAAAAATATGTCTGTCCGTCCGTCCGTCCGTCTGGCTGGCTGTTGTCTGTCTGGCTGGCTGGCTGGCTGGATGTCTGTCTGTCTGTCTGTCTGACTGTTATGTCTGGCTGTCTGGCTGGCTGCCTGTCTGTCGTTTACGCCCGATTTTTAAACTCCGACAACTTGGCATTTCAGGCAACCTTATTCATTGGGTAAATAATTATAAAACGGATCGTAAACAAAGAGTTTTCGTTGGTTCTTTTACTTTCTGAAATAAGAAACTCCAAATGATGGAGTACCCCAAGGCTCCGATCAATAATGATTTGAATAATATAAACGGCATAGCCGATTCATGGCTTAGACAAGGCTATTTGCTGATGACAGTTCTAATGAGGAGATGTGTATTCTCAAACAATTTTAGGTAAAGTGCTAATTGACTAGACAAGTGACTTGTTTCATCCTTTAATAACAAACAACAACATATACATTGTATATTGTAGTTATATGTCGCCTTATTAAAACATACTGGAAGCGCTTGTAAGTACCTTCGATAGAATATAATACATATTAACATTCATTGCCTTATGTATGCTGAAATTGCACGAACGATTGAAATAAAATGTTGTATCAATAAAACACTAATTACGAATGGTGAAGATCACCAGAGATAACTCAGAAAATCCATATTTAAATATACAGGTGTTTAGTAACACAACTCCTTAACACGGCCTACAAAATCACATGACTCTTCGTTTATTCTATGTTATCTAAATCGCAACATTATGCAGCTAGATATTTGATTGATCCTTGTCAACAGCTCTGACACAATCGCGACTGGATATACAATAGTAGATATCAAAAAAGTTTGATTTTGGATACACTGAACATAGATTTCGAAACACGCACGACTGAAGGGAACAAAATATGGATCAATATATTGGAGTTGTTCTTTTACATTTTTTAGCTAGCCCTGTCGATGGCATTACAAATTGTAAGTATAAGTAGATATAATACTGGTTAAACAATGTTTCATTTAGTAGTACGAAGCGCTACCAATGCGTTTTTGTGTTCGTAACATGTGTACAACATTTCAAAACTGAAATATACCCAATAGGTAAAAGGTTCAAATGTCACCTTATTAAAACGTTAAAAAAAGTCATATATTGATGAAGTCATTATACATGTAACATCTAATAGAACCATTTTCACATTCATACTATGTTAATTACGCATTTAACTAGAAACTAGGCATGTGGAGTAGTAGCGACTTTAAGGATAGAGTGGAGGTGGTATCAAGGGTTCGGACTCACCACGACGACCCTACCGTTCAAAAGAGAGATTTAAACAAAACGAAAGAAAACAAAAGTTAATGTCAAGTACCCTGCTGGTGGATGCATTGCTACAAATGCATATGATAACTTATCGACGAATCTGAAATTTTCATTATGCGTACACAAACATTAACTGTGTATATATTGATATCATCACTGTTACACACATTCATTTGAACAATTTATACACCGACCGTGATCCATCAACAAATTTTAAACAGGTTGAATGATCTATCTAATTCTATTTTCGTACTCCCCAACTAGCGAACTTACTAACCAGCTCCAACAGGACAATACACACCACTTATTAAACCTCCAGTTACATCGAGATTAAACATTTATATTGAAATGATCTCGAAAAATCTCAACCTCCAATGTACACAACTGTTTAACTATGTTTAAAGTAATTGTTACAGGCGATGGACGCCTTGTATTGCCAGATGAGAATCAATGAGAAGGAAGAATTACAATGATATTGTTTTAGCTTTAGTCTGTTTCGACGAGTGTGACCAAACCCAGTTCGCTGTTCAGTTGAAGTTTGGTACGATAGCGATGTTTGTTTAATCTATACAATGACACATGTTTAATCATATGTGTGCATGACATTTTATGTCATTTCTCAACATACGAGTATATAGCGTAGTAATTGCTAATATATTGTCTACCATATAGGGGTAGTGCCTTAAACTGACCCTAATTGATATCAATATGAGTATTTTAAAAGACAAATTAAAGCTGAATGAAATTAATGTTGTTTATTAGCTCATCAACACATTTATATGTTACTAATACACGCCCAGAGAGAAGAGAGTGATACGTAGGAAACCGGGAAACTACCCTATATTAATAAGTATATATTTATAATTTTCTTTAAATTGCTCGAAGGATAGGTACCACCCAGTTTACGTCCCCAATGAGAGTGAGGAAGTGTCGATTCTTACGGCAGGCGGGAGGTGTACAGTACTGGTTCTACCCAGGAAAAGTGGATGGTCTGTCTCCACTACAAAAAATCGACCGTCATATATAAACTTACATGTGTTGAAAATGACGTAAAATACCATACAAACAAACCATGAGAAGTACGCGTATTTCTGTGTATTAATAGGGAAAGTGTCTTCCCCAATAACACACCGACGAAACTCAGTGGCGCCGGTGAGACTTCAAACAGGGTTTTCCGGATTATCCACTGTGCCACAGGCTGTATACACCAAAGGAGAGTGACTGCGTTGAAATATATACAACTAAAATGTTAAGACTTCGTTATTTCAGTCAAAATGTTATATCCAAGAAGCTGGGTTCATAACAGTCATTCTTTTCTAGCAACATTGGCTTAATATTAAGTTCATGTATATAAATACTGAAAAGGGGGTCCCTTGGAAGCGACAAACACAAACAAGAGATAAAAGTAGCAGACTCGGTTGTATTGAGTCTGTTCATGAGAGGTAATGTGAAGTGAAACACCGTTCACGCCTCCTTTTCCGCGAAAAGGGGGTCCCTTGGAAGCGACAAACACAAACAAGAGATAAAAGTAGCAGACTCGGTTGTATTGAGTCTGTTCATGAGACGTAATGTGAAGTGAAACACCGTTCAAGCATCCTAGCACCGTCTTAAGCGATGCGCGCGCGCGCGCGTGTGTGTGTGTGTGTGTTTGTGTGTGTGTGTGTGTTAATGTTGTAGGTGTTTCTAATTATCATATTAATATAACACAGTCAACATCTAGGGAAACTAGTAAACGAATACACTTACATGTCGTTTTAGTAGTGATGATTATTACCAAACGTATTTGCTCATATCGCCGTCGTCGTGTTCAAGTTGAATTATTGTTGACGGAGTTATGGCCCAAATATTGTAATACACAAATCTGTTCCAGACTAGTTTTCCTGAATCCCTGGTCGTATTTCAACAAAATTTGTTTATTATCGAAAACCTTGCTGTGCATATCGTTATATTTTTCCATTGAAATAATTGTAGTGGAAGTGTTGCCCTTTAAATGTTTTAGTACAAAAACGTTGTCCGGAATATTTCTCCTGAACCCCTTCCAGATTTTAACCAAACTTAGTAGAGATGATTAGTACTAAGCCTAGTTGCACATATCGCCTTGGTGTTCCAGTCAAATGATGTTTAGTGGAGATATGGCCCCTAACACAGACACTTTGTCCAAACTAGTTCTCCTGAAACTGTTGTTGGAATTCAACTAAACTTGCTCCTCGTCATGTTCGTGTTGAATGTATTGTTTGCGAAGTTATGGCCTTTTAAACGTTTTAATATACAAACGTCGTCCTGATGAACTCCTGAACACTTGCCGGATGTCAACCAAACTTGATAGAAATTACCAGTAGTGGCACATATTTGTGTCGTGTTGTGGTCGCCTGCATGTACAATGATATCATCACCAAACAATTAGAGATATCATTTGTTTAAATCGTTTCTATCGTGTTAGTCAGCCTCTGATAATAGCATCAGACTGAGTATGGACTTGTTTTACATAAAGCATTCTGCATAGCATAATATATAAGTACTGAATAAGACAGTGGTGGTAGACATGTTTTACTAAACAAAAACAAAACACTCAAGTTGTTGTTTGTTTCGATGCATGATTTTGGTTGCCTGTGGTATTTGAATGCTTTCCTTTTCGTCTTATTGTCTTACATATCTAGTTTTAAATTACCTCTCATAAACAGACGCAATACAATCGAGTCTGTTGCTTTTCTCTCTCGTGTGTTCGTATGTGTGGGATCCCCTTTTAAGTATTTGTAGTAATTACGGGTATAACCAGTTATTTTATATCAACAAACGAACACATTCTTTTTCTGTTTGGGTTATTGGCTTAATGTTTTTGCGAATGTGTCAAATAAGTGTAGTATTGAATTAGTATGTGTTTTTATTATAAGAAGAGTAAATGGCAATGCTATACGTTAGGCTATATAATTGTAGATGTATAGGATATAAAACTGAAAATAATAAAAAAAAAAATATTCCAATGTGTATGCTTCATGCTGTTATCTTTCATAGTACAGTATTCTACATGTTTCTATTTCTTCACTAAAACAAGTAAACAATAATTTGGAATATGTGTTTACTGATTGCATTGCCATCTTGCTATTCTGCTGGGAAGGGTCGTTATTACTGTTGAAAGAACTTGTGGACAAACATTTTTATTTGTATAGAAAATAAAGCAATATAATTAAAATAAAGGATTGTTTACTTACAGTGTACATGGAGGATATATGTGTCGCCACCAGGAACTTCCAAGACGCTATTCGAATCCGACTGAATCCAAGAGGTAGTTATAGACCAAATATGAACTGCCTGTTGACTCTCAACACGACAAGTAACAGCCAGACCATGATGCATTTTATGGTAATTACATGTTAACACATTTAGTGTAGTTTAATGTTCATGAAATAACATATTTTTTTCTTTTACATCTTTATATAATCCACCATAACAATATGATCCCGATAGTTCGGGAAGTTATATTTCAGACGAAAACAAAAGTGCACCGGGAGGACCCTATAATAGAGAATTTCAACTAATTGTCCCTCATGGATCGATGATGCCGTTCTTTATTAGAAACCATTAACAGAATTACATTATTGATTACAATACATTTCTCCGTCAGTGTTATCCTTTAAAATAGAAATATATTGGAATATAAAGCTAAATATGTAACATGAGCAATACAAAGAATTGCATGTGTAATATGTGTGTATATGTTTTGCTTTAAACATTTATATCATGTAATACATTGCTGTTTTTATTTTCTTATCCAATCATGATTTCGTTCCATTGATATACGTTATATTCATATCACGCATAGTATGAATACATTGTTAAGACCTTGATATCGAGCATTCAACAACGTGCAGTGATGATTATTTAGACGTCCTGGACGGTATTTCTAAAGGGTCACCTTACTAGTTAAATACTTCTAAGTTTGACTTCATAACCTTTGCTCCTAACTAAATTCCATTTTGTTTATTTTGCTCATTGTTTACTCATTTAGTGCAAAATATTTTGATAGAAACTGGAATCATACGACGCTAACTATGGCATACTACATTTAAGGGTGCATGTTCACTGTCAAGTGAATTTTGTATACGGGATCGCTCAAATGTTTGTACTTTTGCCATTTTATATATTAATGTCTGCTCAGCCCAGGGCTAGAGGGCGTAGCATACTAAAATCCACAATGAACAGTCAAACTAAGATTGCAATATGTTTTTGTTTTGAATCGTGTTCGACGATTTTTTTTTTCCTTCCATACCCTTTTCGTTCAACGTATGTATACATTTATTTTCAAGCAATGTTTCTTATGTGTGTTAATCACCATGCATCTTAAGGTCTCACAACACACTTCGATTTTACTGTGTTGGCCATAGGCAGTAAAGTCCAATTTTCCATTCTGAATCAAGCATTTACAGTCTAAAAGTATTTTTTTGGGAAAATACAGTTACTGTTGCTCATAAAAATCCTCAAAATTTGGTACATAGCCCAGTTTGGTTTTTTTTTTAATGTGAGTGGTGGCAGTCAAGGTACTCTTTTCGGCTTTCACTAAACAGTTTGCACCTAAATTCATACGCATTTTGAGCACCCACACATGTGTCACATTTTGCTGTCAGTGTCGTCTAATCGCTGTTCATCCAATCTCACACTATTGTTTTCTCACCTGCAACAAGAAAGGAAAATATCCATGGGCAATTATTAAAATATCTCAAACCGAAGAACCCACCCCTACTTTTTATGGTGTAAGAATCATCCTACAGTCACACATGCAAGGGAGCTAAGTGCATAGTGAGACCTTCAAGGGGGGCTCATGTGTGTGCATATCTTCAAAATCATACCCGCAACAACTATAGGTGACTACCTAACAAAAAAAATAGTTTATAGATACTTTTGTCATAGATTACATGAGTTTACGGCTCAAAATGCAACATGCATCAGTTTGCTTCGTGCCATATTCATGGAGCGAAAAAATCAGGAATTTTAATCTGAATCAAGAGTAGAAATTATTCAGTAACTTTTGTATTCTAAGAGATTGTGTTCTTAAATTCTGTAGGATTTTTGTTGGATATGTATATAATATAAAAAAAGTGTGATGTTTGTCTTTCAGGCAGTGTTTCTTAATTTATTAATTGTTCACCTATGCCCATATATGATTTTTATTTTTTTTTTAATTTTTTTTTTAAATGATGCTTTCTGAAACAGAAATAGTGGTTAGACTTATTTTCTAGTCAAAAATAGTTTATTATATTACCTGTCCTACAATGTCATTAAAGGCCATTCAAGTGGATGTCATCACAGGCATGGCTCCAATAAAACAAGCCCTCCCTTCAACTGTCAAATTGGCATCTTCTACCAGCTTCCTGTATAAAAAGATGAAATGGCTTTTACTTAGCACATGATTACAATATTGATAATAATGTTACTAAATATTACTTTTTGAAAACCTAACCATTTTATAAAACAAAATGTAGGGAAAAAATCAGAAAATATACCCAACAGTGATTTAAAGGGAGTACATCAGGCTTTTCAAAGGGGTCTAGGGGTCCGATTTAAAATTGACAAATAATGATATTTTCTATTTTAAAGCGCCTAAACATAATGAATGATCCTAAAAATGACACCTTAGTTACAAGGAAATTCATTCTGTACAGTAATATGTGCTATCCTAGGTTACGCACCAGGGTTAATTTCAGCATTTTATGCCCGATTCCGTCCTAGCTATATGGTGTATTCGAAGTTTAAACCTTAACAATATGGTTCCAACATCACATTTTGATGGATGTAAGTGTTTTATCATGAATTGGAACATTTTTATAATTTAAGATATTTCTAGAAAAATCATGATGTACTCCCTTTAAAAGGGGAACAAATACATAAAACCAGCAGGGGAGTTAACTAGGAAACACTAAATGACACCACAACTTGCTAAAAGCAGAAAACAACCGAAAACCACCGGCATGCAGATTAGTTTTCAAGAAATTATCACAATACAGATAACGCTACCAAATGTACATGAACAGCGCTTAGCTTAAAAATCTATGGAATTATAACAATCGGTATATTTCATAAAATGTCTGTCAATTCCATGTTATATCGAAACTTAATTAATCGCATTTAACAGCATTGCATGCACTTCATACATAGTTGCTGAATTCATCTCAAATTACAGTCAGTCAGTCAGTCACAGTCAGTCGCATTCAGTCTGTCAGTCAGTCAGTCAGTCAAGTCAGTCAGTCAGTCAGTCACAGAGTCAGTCACAGTCAGTCACAGTCAGTTACAGTCAGTCAGTCAGTCAGTCAGTCAGTAAGTCAATGAAAATCAGTGATCAGCTGCTTGCGACCGACTGCAGTGTTTCTCCAGACGACACTGTACACCTACTCAAAGCAGTGAAAATTGAATGCAGACCATTCGGATCAGAGCGAAAAGGATAGCAGCATATTACTATATGTAATGCAGCACAACACGTAACATGCCAAAAATAAAATCATTACATATTTGCGGAAAAAAAATCTAGGCGACACAGGCAATCTTTACCGTGAATAATGATAGAACCAGAATTTAATGTTTTATTATGACGCGAAATTCACTTAAATTTCAATGATGTAATTTGCGTACATTTTTTTTATTCAAATATATATTAGCACAGTTTTATTTCTTAGTGCAAAATAACATTTATAATCAGAATTCAGAACCAAAAACACTTTTAACGCCATTTTTTAATTTACGTAAAAAGAGACGATGAAGAATGCAACAGTACATTAAAGTTTTGTCTGGATATTTTTTTTCCTATATATAAACAGACACACAATATATTAGATGTTTTTTATTTGACATGACGCAAAATTTGTATGAAATGCGCATGAAAAAATATCACGAGAGAACAAATTGCCTGCGTACAAATGGAATACAAGAAATGAGATGAATACGCTAAAAGCTGGAACGCCTCATTCAGCTAACACCAAGCATGAAACAATTTTGTGTCTCGACAAATGTGCAACTGCAAACGACAAATCTTCCCAAAAGACACAGCGGTTCGAAAAAGGTTGTCACGCAACTTCAAAGCAAACAAGGAAGAGCGACTAAGTTAATAAACATATTTGATGAACATTCTCGACAAATAAGACACACCGAACAGCGGTTTTGAGATTTGTTGCACTGCATAAGTGGGTGGGGTATTTTTCTAATATTGTCAATAGCTGAAATAAATAAATTGCTATACAAACACATACCTGTTAGATGTCATATGAAGCTGCTTTCCGTGAACATTTCCCTGGCATAGTGTCGGTATATTGTATCCATCTGAACCCAACAGAGACGAGAACTAAACTTCCAGAAACAATTTATCGACTCGCAAGCACAAACATTTTTTGGCAAATAAAATCGAATATCCATCTTTCGCGGAATAGTTGATACTGCGTGTACATGTGTATGCACTGAAATATGCACTGACAACATTTATATTGCGTTTCATCAGGATGTTTCATCGCCTGGAATCCATATCGACATTACGGAAGTGGTTTGGGAGTTCACTACAAACAGCATACACAAAATAATCCATGTTGATCAAAGTATGGTCCATTTTCATGTGCAAAATCACTAATTTACGGCCAAATCCAACTAAAGTTCATTGCAATTCATCATAAAATTTCAATTCAACTTTTTCACACAGTTGAAATCATCAAACTCAAAAATATTGATCTGTGTCAATGAAAGCTGTACTGAAAGCGTCTGGCTGATTGTTTCTGTTAAGGTCTCACAACACACTTCGATTTTACTGTGTTGGCCACAGGCAGTCAAGTCCAATTTTCCATTCTGAATCAAGCATTTACAGTCTAAAAGTATTTTTTTGGGAAAATACAGTTACTGCTGCTCATAAAAATCCACAAAATCTGGTACATATAATTAGCCCAGTTTGGTTTGTTTTTAATGTGAGTGGTGGCAGTCAAGGTACTCCTTTTCGGCTTTCACTAAACAGTCTGCACCTAAATTCATACGCATTTTGAGCACTAACAAATGTGTCACATTTTGCTGTCAGTGTCGTCTAATCGCTGTTCATCCAAACTCACTATTGTTTTCTCACCTGCAACAAGAAAAGAAAATATCCATGGGCAATTATTAAAATATCTCAAACCGAAGAACACACCCCTACCTTTTATGGTGTAAGAATCACCTACAGTCACATGCAAGGGAGCTAAGTGCATAGTGAGACCTTAAAATGACAACTTGCGTCATTATTAATTTCAGTGTTCAACCTGACTTTAACATATTTCAAATTGTGTTAACTCTTTTACGTGTGGCGCCCAATGTGGGTCTGAGATTAACATATCGTTTCGGTGTGTGACTTTCTTATTTGGCTTGACATGTCTGGTTAATATATATTGTGTGTTTTACGTGTGTATCAGGTTTATGTAACACTGTTTAAAATGGACGTGGCATTAATTAAGTCAGAGTATGATACTAGAAAGACTATTTATTTCAAATAGTTCGATTACATTTTCTTTTAATTACAGGTATTTAAGGAGCGTTATGTTGTACTTCTTTGTAGGCGTGTCTTCTTTTGTAACTACATGTTCACCAGCTCATGTCGAAATCGGGTATTTAAGCGAGCAAATATAACACAGGACATCATTTATTGTATAGACATCGACCAGTGTACATCGTACATGTACACAGGGAACATTATGAAGTCAAAAGAAGAAACAAAAAAAAACTTTCGGGAATCGAACACACGACCTTCTGATTTCAAGTCAGGTGCTCTAACAACCGAGCTATAACGCTTTTTGAGGAAATGGTATACGAGCTACCATTTATTATGAGGCAAAATAATTTAACATATTTGAACGCAACCCAAGATGAATCCATACATATATAGTCCATCTTGTCGCACGTCTAAATTAACTTTGCGCGGTGTAATACTATATGTTATCAATATGAAACTAATATTCTGCCTAAAAACAACCATATCCCTTATCGGCAGCCATATTGGTTTGGTACCCTTCCCCTACTGCGCTCGCTATTCTCTCTTCGAGCGCAGGTACCAGACCAATATGGCTGCCGATTGAAACAAAATCTGACGGTTTTAAACAGAAGAGAAAATGTAGCTTCCATTGAATTAACTGGTAAGGAAAACAGTTAGCATTTATTATCTGCGGTGATGACTAAATGATCCGTGGTCCAGTTTCGTACGCAACTACCGTTAGAGTTGTTGTTTACAGAGTGACTCGGCACGGGGTCTTCCAAGTAAAACTTTGGACCAGTTTTTCAATGTTTCGATGTCGATTTCTCGGTACTATATTGAGCGATATTAAAATATATACCAATGTTGGACACCTTGAACACTTGGGTATAGGAGGCATGTAGAGTTAAAGGATTTGCTAAATTAAAACAATATTCAGCATAGACTGAACTTAGTGAGAATGACCTGTATGCCTAGTGATTACCCTTGTATAATGTTCTATTCTATGATATGGCTGCTGGACTTAGATGTCTTTGCAACTCATGTAGGACACATTTGTTTCTGTGACAGAGAATAAGCATTCCGACATGTATCTATGTTATCGAATGCCTCTTCTTCCACGAGTAACAAAGACCCACATAATGCTTAGCATTTTTCATAGCCTGCTCCGAGGCATTGACAATCAGCCATTTTATGCGAGTTTTAAGTAGAATTTATTGACAAACGACACCTTTAGACAATATAATGAACATATCAACATCATCTCGGTGTCTTGGAGTATAATTGCCGCGCGGAAAACGGTCACACTGCTATTATTCGAGTTCGCGAAAATAAATGGCTTCTGATTCAATGATTTATGTAAAAAATACACTGAAATTTAAAAAGTATAATATCTTGGAGAAACAGAAAAATAGAATTATCTTATGGAAATACTAGTTTTTACAAACCTTTATTGTATGTGTAATGGTGTTATGGTGTGTACAGGTTAATGCAAATGGTAAAAATAATATCTGGTCAAACTAAATACATGCTTACACCAACTTGTATAAGATATTTCAAATTTTCTGCTTCTCCAAGATAATATACCTTTTAAAATTCCAGAGTATTGTTTTACATAATCATTGAATCAGAAGCCTTTTTTTCCGCGAACTCTTATAATAGCAGCCTGACGCTTTTAACCGCGCGGCAAATACACACCCAGACAAATCTGTTCATTCTGGTGTGTAACACGTCTTTGGAATTACAGGTGGTATATGAACAAAGCTTAAACGTATCTCAGCGTTTGTCTCATACATATACACTGTTACATGTACCACCTTACAATTGCGTTATACTAATACTGGCGCATAAAGCTTTTTGCGCCTTTTTTTCTATCTTCCTTTCTTTTGTTATGTCTTTCTTTCAATACAGCGCTCGATCATATCAGGTGCTTGATGGTGGCACATGAAGTTTTGGTGTCAATCCTGAAACACAATATATAAACTGTACTGATTGATTCACCGTTAAAACTATTTACAAGAAGTAATGCCAAAGACACTAACGTAGTGCCTTTGACTGAACATCATGCTTATATTTGTGACTTGAACCCATCCACAGTCACCTCGGCGAATGCAATAGGGTGAAGCTGTTCCATAGTGGAATACGAGAGGTGTTCAACTTATAAATGAACAATTTTGTTTAAGATGGGTTTTTTCAGCAGAAGTGATTGTCATAAAAAATACGTGATTTAATGATGTGAAACTGTCATTTAGAACGTATGCATTTAAAAATAATATCCAATTTCACGTGGTTCTTTTTAAATTATATTTTGAATAAGGTGTACACCATTTTCTAATTGTAAACCTATATGTTGCTGTTGCCGTGGAGTTTTACCTTAAACCAAATAATTGCACTAAATGCATATCATAATTGTTTAATTATATTTTTCTATCTTTTCCTTTGAGAAACTTATGAAACTTGTTTTTATAGCGGAGGAAGTCAAAAAAATGCCTGCAGGTAATGTTTTGAACTAGAAGCTTTCGTAAATTTAGTCATTTTCATAGTTGAATTTCATGTTAATTTTCGTTAAAATCTTGAAAATCGACAAATTAAAAAAAAGTGCATATTACGCTTTTCTACGTTCAGGCACTGACATATCGGATTACTATAACCTTTAACGATATTTTAAAAGCATTTCTGTTAAAATTTGTATTGCAGTTATTTTTATAATTGACGATTTTTGCTTCAAAATGTCATTCTCTACACATTTTTAAAAATGCGGATGCAGCAACATTAGGAAGCACATAATAGTGCATGTCATAATGTTTCATATCGAAGGAATCATTAAACTTGACATCACAATCAACATATTCGGCGAGAATTTCAAGATAGTTGATTCAGTTACACAACAAATGTGTTCAAATATAAGTTGAACACCTCTCGTAGTTCGAGGTAAGAATGGTGAAGACAGGGTTATCGGTTAAAAACGGTCAGTAAAAATATGGCCTACTGGTTAACATAAACCGATGTTATGTGAACACCACCTCGCTATTATTCTGATTTCAGCCCAAATGGACAATACCGTGTTCCAAAAAATCCACCCCACCAAGAGGAAATAGTTAACAACAACAAAGTTCACATTCAGAGAAAACATCAAATGATACACATATATATTGTTGTAAAAATATATAAAAACAAAACACAATTACACAATTATAGATCTGAATTCGTGTTGTACTCTTTTAAACCGACGATTTACGCTGACTTCATTACCCGATCCCGCCTTAATGCCAGTGGGAGATGAGAAAGCTTATATTAGCAGGATTTCATATGGATATTTCAAAAAAACATTAAAAAACATGTTTTACTCAGAATTGCGATACCACGCCTAAAATTATCTATTAAATGTTTTAATTTTGCAATATGCAAATATTTTAAGCATGAATTAAGGTTTTATTTCATACCCCAGCCAACCCCGTTTCCGATTCTTGGAGAAGGGTTTGGATGGAGTATGAAAGTTAATACTCAAACCAAGTAATGTTTGAAGAAATATACATAATTCCTTCATTTCCGAACAATGAAATACAAAAACCAATATTGCTAAACGAGTTTTCTGTTTTATATCACAATATTTCTAAAAACGATTACGACATCGTTTATCCGAAAGATATGGCACGTCCATTTGAGGTGATACATTTTGAAAACACGTTAATCGAGTCATCTCCCTTATCAGTGTTTATTAGAATTCTACAGTGAAGACAGGTTTACCGACTAAATACGGTCAGTTAGCAATATGGCCTACTGGTTAGCTTAAACCGATGTTATGTGAACACCACCTCGCTAGTATCCTGATTGTAGCGCCCAAATGGACAAGACCATGTACATAAAAGTGCACCCCACCAAGAGGAAATAGGTAACAACAAAGTCCACATCCAGAAAAATTATCAAATTATACACATATGTTGTTGTAAAAATATATGAAAACAAAACATAATTATACACCTATGTTGTTGTAAAAATATATGAAAACAAAACATAATTAAACTAGAATAGATTTTGTCTGTACTCTTTTAAAACTACAATTTACGCCGACTTCATTACTCGGTCCCGCCTAAATTTCATTAAGCGATGGGAAATATTATAATAGCAGGATTTTATAACGGATATTTCGAAAAAAAAAAACAAGTTTAAAAATATTTTGTACGGACAAATGCGATAACATGTTTAAAAGTATCTATTAATTGTTTTAATTAAGCAATAGGCAAAGATTTTAAGCCGAACTTCATACCCCAGCCAACCCCAATTTCATTTCTTGTAGAAAGTGTTGGATGGGGTATGAAAGATAATACTCAAGTCACGTAATGTTGGAATACATATACATAATACCTTCATTACCGGACAATGAAATACACAAACCTGTATCGCTAGAGGTTTACCACCACTAATTACATGTAAACCTCCGAGGTGAAGTCGAATATAGTTCCTGTAATAAAAAGTAATCCCTCTTTTTTTGATTGAAATTGGCATTATAAGTAGGGGAAAACTGCCCATTTCTATTCGATTTTGTGGTTATATGTATAAGAAGCGTATTAATAGGTTTTACTGGATCACTGATGAACATTTTCGAATTTTCGACTCTATGCTTACACTTTGTGAGCAATGAAAACAGTCGATCAATAAAAACAGCTGTACCCTTGACCTGTTTAGTAAACAAACAAGAACTTTCTTACATGTCTTGTGACCCTACGTTTTCTAGTGATTTTTCAAATGGAAAAATAGTTTTCTATATAAACATTACACTGCTGCATTATCCATACTTGAGTTGAATTTGCAGCAAATAATTAATATGTGACACTTGAACATTGGTGAGGAAATTAATTAGTGCCTTCATACCTAGACGAGTTTTCTGTTTTATCACAATATTATTAAACAAGATTACGACGTCGTTTATCCTAAAGATATAACACTCTTGAGGTGATACAGGTACACTTTTCGAAAACACGTTAATCGAGTTATCTCCCTTATCAGAGTTTATTATATTTCTACGGTGAAGACATGGTTACCGACTCAGAACGGTCAGTATCAATATAGACTACCCAGGTTAGCTTAAACCGATATTATGTGAAACCACCTCGCTATTGTCCTGACTTCAGCGCCCAAATGGGCAAGACCTTGTACATAAAAGTACACCCCACCCAGAGTAAAGCAAACAACAATGGCCACATCCAGAGATATTATCGAATGATACAAATATAAGTTGTTGTATATATCAATATATAAAAAACAAAACATAATAAACAAGTATAGAGTTCGTGTTGTACTCTTTTAAAACGACGATTTACGCCGACTTCATTACTCGGTCCCGCCTTAATTCCATTAAGAGACGGAAAAGCTTATATTAACAGGACTTTATAACGGATATTTCGAAGACAAATAATTAAAATATGTATAAAAGTCGAACAGGAAATGTAGAAACAACAGAACACAGCAAACCCAAAAAACACACAAAACCACAACATTTATGGCAAAGTTAAGGAGTAAATATAGATATAAATATCGAACAGGAAAAGCATTCAAGGATGGCAGTCAACCACAAACACTCACAGAAGCAAAGAACAACTTTAAAGATGAATAAAAGGCCAAATAAGAAATCACAAATACAAAAAGATTGACACACAATAGGGCTACCGCCTTAGACGGTCAGTGGCAAAAAAGATCGCTGTGGGTCTTAACCAGGTGCTAGGCTGCACCAAACCGCACACTTACACTACTCTCATCCCACTAAAACGAGACATAGTAAATAAAGAAATCCCCGCCATGAACTATTCTCTAACCAGCAAGGCAGCATTAATAGGCAATATATTTTTTCCCCAGAAATTAACGAAAAATGATATATAGGGTCCTATAGAAACCACAGCGTCCGAACGCAATGGCATCGTACTGCACTGTACTGCAAACAAGGACTAGAAACTACAATGAAAGAGACAAAGAAACAACAGAAAGGGTGGTGAAGACAGGGTTACCGACTTGGAACGGTCAGTAGGCAATAAGACATACTGGTTAGCTTGAATCGATTTTATATGCGCACAATCCTCGCTATTATCATGTCTTCAGCGCCCAAATAGACAAGACAGTGTAAACAAAACTACATCCCATCAAAAGGAAACAACAGAACACAAGGCAGTGTAAACAAAACTACATCCCATCAAAAGGAATTCTCTAACAATAAAGTCCACATCCAGAGAAACTAACTAAAGATACACATACAAAATAATAAACATCTCAGGATGCCGTAACCGCTTAAATGCGCCGAATCGACCTTCCAAATCAATGTTTGCGCAGGAATTAAAATATTGTGGATTATAAATTTATTTATAAGAAATAAATCGATTTCAGCATTGTTCAGTATTTGTTATATTATTGGAGTTGTATGTTCACAGTATTTCTGAGGGAAACTTTACAGTAGTATCCCTTCAACCACGCCCGCTTCCCCCTCCAACCCGTACACACAATAAGTTGTGTATTGCTGAGAATTAGTTTTTTTATTCGAATCTACTTATTTCGTCATTTTAGACACGATAATAAAAACGAAAGCGTGTACGCACTGATACATCTCGCCACTGTCTATATGTAAAATTTCAATACAATAGGAGACGAGTAAATTTTTCCGCGGAAATTATCTAACAGGACCGTCCGACACAACGACGGCAACATTCATATACATTTAGAAACACGACCGACTAAGCACACATTTAAATAATTTCGTTATGTAAACACATATTTAAAATGTATGTGTCCATGTAATCCAGAATAAATTTCTGATCTATACATGTTTTGGGTTTATGTCAGAGTTAAATATATTTATTTATTACATTTCTGTGGGTGAAATATTTGGATTTATCAATAAAAGAATATTCATAATCGATAAATATTAATAACTAACTCCGAACACAAAAATAACTAACTGTGACGTTCAGTTATGACGTCAATAAAGTGTTGCTGACGTCGAAGTCATCCGTCGATAACGTTCAATAAAGCGAATAATTTAGGTTTCAATTATAAACTGATATAAATGTAATACATAGATTATTTAACTGCTAGGTTCGATTATAGGAAAATCATTCACTCGATGGTATTCGTGTTTTGATTTTTCAGTAACTCACATACGCTTGTTCGTGGAAAGAACGTCTACCATCTCGTGAAGGATTTCCCTATAATCGATCCAAGCAGTTAAATAATCTCTATATTTTAACAAACACATTTGTATCGGTATATCGGGTAATGAAATCATGACAGCGACAATACTTTGCGAAGTTAAATTTCGGAATCAGAAAAAAAAGCGAAAAAAACTAATATAATTTTGACAGGCAGAATTATATTCTTTTACCTGTTAATTTATAACTGAGGGTCGACTCGAGTTTTAAAAAAAAACAAGATTGGCGTTCGTCCCTATAACCAAGTAAATACACGACTGACGAGTAACAAACATGCTGTTGTCAGTAACAACCCTTATATAGTGTATTATGTGAAACACTGTACGTTTGAATCCAAAAAGTGCGGGTCTGTTATCTTTATGTAAATATTATATAGGGCATATATAGCTTTTTAAGCCTAAATACTTTCAGTATCAGTATTGAGAACGATCACAATAAAACAAAAGAAAAAAAGGTATTTGTTGAAAACAAACATATTAAACAGTTTCCTGAAAATATATAACGACGATAAATACTATATTTTAGAGAAAAAAACATTTCAAGAAAAAAATTACGTTTGATTTCAGCAGTTGAAAACTATTATTATTATTCTGCGAAAATTGCTCCAGAGAAAATTTGAATAAGTCTATTTTCATCAAATAGCATGTTTTGTTTGTTTTAAAACATGTTTTATAATTAAAAAAATTAATGATCGGAATATATTACTTGCACAATGTTGAATCAAGTGGCTTGGTTCATAGGCGACAGTATCGGCGAACAAATCACTTGTTTTACTGGAGTCAACATTGTGCAAGAAAAATTACGTGGTCCGAGTATTAACTTTCATAGCCCATCCAACCTCTTCTCCAAGAAGCAAAAACGGAGTTGGCTGGGGTATGAAATAAAGCCCTATGTTGTTTATGCTATTTCGAGTCGCCCTAGAGAGAGGACAAAGCTTCACAGGCATCCAGGAACCCTGCCCTATGCTTAATATCGATTAGATTCATATTGTGGTTTAACGTGCTTGGAGGATTAGGATACAAAGGACCACCCGGTTTACGTTCCCATCAGACGGATTATGCTAGGTTGTCTTAACGCAGGACACATCGAAATAACTCAGTGGCGCCAGTAGGAATTAAATCCGTGTTGATCACTGAATTCAAAGCCGAGTATGCTATCCACTGAGTAAATGGCATCCTCAAATAAAGGGTCAATACATATTATATTTTGCATCAAACGAATATATGATTGATCCGACAATGACATGATTACACACTTAAGGTGGCACACAACAATGTTAATGTATGATCACCCGACAGTAAATCAAAAATCTATTATAAGAAAAGTTAAATATGATAGAGGCTGTTCTATAAGCCATGTATTTACTAAAAGGGAAATAAAGAACAAATCTTACTAAAAAAATCTAAAATTGTTAAATTTTACGCCTCTTGCCTTTGTTTACTTTAATGACATAGTAAGGTCATTTTACATCCGGAGAAAATATTAATATACAATTATTTATTTTCTCTCTCAAAGCCAAGTGAAGTCGTTTTTTTGAGAAAAAAACACGTTAAAATAGGGGAATTGGGAAGACACATTTGTAGATGTTTGGTCTGTTTTGATATGTGAAAATGTGTAAAACGGACACAAGATTGAAAATTTGGTCTGTGTCCCTCAACATCAAATATAGACTATTTCAGAATGAGAATATAATCATATTGTTATTTGTTGATATTAAAGGCACACGACAATATTGAAATATGTATCAAGCATTAACATTAGCATCTCCATTTATTAACCAGGGTCCGTCCTCATAAAGCTTCTTAGCAATATCTTATTTTAAGCAAAATTTTATCAAGTTTTTTAAACACCTTTTTGTATCGATTTTAGACGTTTTCTTAATATTGCTAATAAGGTTATGGATAAAACAATCTACAGATAAATAATTATCTTAAAATAATTTGTTTGTAGTTTACCTGATAGGTGAATAATGAGATTTAAAAATATGTAAAAATATTAAATCTGGTATCAGTTTATCTTATGTGAAAGCTGCATTTCCTGTTCGACTGTTATACTATTTTAAACTTGCTTGCATTAAATTGAATAGAACTGTCAGTTTTCAATTTGTCCTCGTTATTCTATCAAATACCTAACTATATTATAGGTGCACGATTATCAACAGTTACTGTAAGTACAAGTAATGTTTAAAACCATTTATCCTGGACTATTCTAATATTATATAATTTTAATGACTGCACAAATGCAAATTATATAGACAACTGACCGGACGTCAGAGGTTTTAAACAATTAAAGAAATCAAGACTGCCGTTTGTCATTTTAACACAATTTTATTTTTGCATGTATTCAGTATAATTATGTAGTTTACACGAGCTCATATATAACAATCACTCTGCATTATGACTGAAAACATTTTTTAGTCTAACTTTGAACAGCACCGTGCATGCATAACACGTGTGGTAATACAAAATCCATTTAAAGAACTACAAAAAGTGCGGTAGCAGATTTTTATCAGAGCACAAACCATTTTTAAAAAGGCTCCCACTTCCATATGATCCGGTGTCATTTAATGCGTCTGGACATTTTGAAGTCGTCAGTATCAATTCACTTAGAGCTACTCCAGTGCACAATTTACATGTGGAACCTCTCTGAAATACAACATCTATTCAATGTCAGTGATCAAACAGATATAGTTTTTCAAACTGATATAGTTTATCCTTTGTTATACATATTATTGTAATATATATATTTTTAAGAAAGATTAATAGACCTTATTTGAATACAGCATGAATACATGTAGCATGAATAGTATTGGTCAGTATTTACTACTTGTGTTCAATTACACTGTTAATGTAATAAAAGCATTTCTCATCATCCATTATACATGTCAACTATCATTTAGCCTGAATTGGAGATCCATTAAAAGAAATCCACTTAAAAAAATGTCCTATTGATCAATTTTGTTTTTAATTATTGCTGGGTTGCGATTGTCAGATTAAGGATTAAAGATGCAGATTAATTAGGAATTTAATTTTTGAACAATATTGTAACCCAAAAATGAGATTAAAATTATTTTATCGTAGATATAGAACCAACAATAACGTGCTTTGGGAGAATGATAATGTCAAACAAAATAAATAGAGACAAGTACTGTCAGCATATTTTCAGACAATGTAATAGCCATTCCTTGTGAGACACAATGGTTGCAAGCATAGTAGCTTCACCTCGCCATTGCGTTTGAACGTTGTGGCTTCTACAGGACCCTATATCTCAGTTTTTTTATTTTTCGAAATGTAGCGCGTTTTTTTTCTCAACAGCAAGTATAGAGTCAATACAAATAAATGTAAATGCAAAATAATTTCCATGCATCAAAACTTTATATAAATATTTATGAATCTGACCGATTTCAGAACAAATGTCAATGACAGTTTTTATTTTTTTAATGGCTGTTTTATCCGGTTTTGTATTCACGAATATGCCAAAAAAGGGGACAATATCATGATATAGAGACAACGCTAAAACTGTACATTATGCATCTGAGGGGTTATGGTGGAGGGGGTTTCTAGTTGTCTTACGCCTCAAACACTGAAAATGATATGAACTTTCTATCGATCTCGTATGAAATTATTCAGTACTCACCACTTTAGATCAAACATATTTAGACATTGGCTGATATGTACTAACACATTTTAATGACAAAACAAATACCTGGAAAAGTGATATCTAGCAGCAGATATCCAATTTGCACCAGCATGTCAATTTATGTCACAGTGACCTGTCAAACAACACGCCGGGGACGTTACTTCGTCCGGTAAGGTATTAGTTTTTACATAATTAAGGTATTCTTTTTTACATAATTCACGGTAATTGTACGCGTGATTTTAGACTCCCGATATGGCCGTAGTGCTCGCCGACGAAGCGCGCACTATTTTCAAGCGACTTTTCGGGTGTACAATAATGGCGTCTGTTTTAATTGAAAATTCCTAAAATAGTGCGTAAGACACTAAGAAATAGTCCAGAAAAATGCGAACAGAACTGATAGGTTATAGGTCTATGGCGTTCCTACTGTAATAATATTAATTATTGAACAAATGCAAGTTATGTAGAAAATTGAATTGAATTTGGTTTTAAGGCGCACCAACACATGAAAGGTTATATTGCGTCTAACAGTAATGAACATACCATGCTCATCCTCCTTTTACATCGAGGTAAAATTTGTGATCGGGCCTAGAATCTTCTCACCTGTAAAACTGCAGAGTTGCTGCAAATTCTATTCTAGATACTCCATTTACGCTGAAGCCACGTTTATTGTTTTTCTGTCAATGCTCTAGTGATTTGAAATTGTTGTGTACCCCTCTGCCTATCCCTCTAACAGGATCTGCAGTGGCCCTATTCTTTGCCCTGGAATCACACGGGGCTTATGTAGAACAACTAATGGGGCGCCGCGAGCTTTTATAAAATCATGATTGCCGTTTGTCCCTCTAATAAAGTTTAACATCAATCAATAATAAGTGGCGATACCGATTTTCGGAGAACATATTTATAGACTGTATCCCGGAGATTTACATCTAATTCTTGCAGTAGAAAACAGTTAGAACCAGTTCTACGCGCATGCGCAGAGCATAATTTGTAGACTGTATCCCTACAATTGAAATGTAATTGATAAGTAAGAGAAGTCCCATAAAATGATTGAATACCAATTTGACTGCGTCCTGGTCTTCTTACTAAAACTACTATTATTTACGATGAGCGAGTAATCCTTACAGAAGTTAGATGTGCTGCTCTGTGTAAAAAATAACGTTTTCTATCCGTTATTTTTTTTAATTTTACGTATAAATAAGTATGTTATAATTACACTGTTAATTCAAAGTCATATTTAACTTACAATATGTCATTGTCTGAATGCTTACCAACAACTGTCATTACAGGAGAAGGGAGATGTTACTTATTATACATCCTTATTTTACCGGTTTAAACAGTGTGTACGTTTAGCATTTCAAATTAACTGTATTTATATGAAACACTTAAAAAACAAGTGTAACACTTACGTACCAAGTGTATACAGCGTCTTCGTGGCTGCGGGGTTAACGACGTTGCGTTGTAAACCTTCTCGCCTCTCATCGCTTCGGGTTAGAATCCCACTGGGAGCTAGACTTATAAGTGAGGAAGTGTCGATTATTACGGATGGCGGGAGGTGTACAGTACTGGTTCTACCCTGGAAAATTTGGGTGGTCTACCACAAACAAATCGGCCGTCACATATAACTTTACATTCATCAGAAGTGATTATTTAAATAGATTACATTTCTATCGGTAAACTATCAAAACTTCTCTGAGAAGGAAAATTCATAGTTAATAGTTTTAAAACCTTATAAACTTGAAAAAAGCTATAACGCCGAGACATGACGTCAATAAAGTATTGCGGCGGACGTCACCGATGACGTCACCCACGCCAACTTCAACAATGCGAACACGTTGGTTAAAATAATACGCAGCGTGATTTAAAATATAATATATATACCATTTAACTGTTATACTGTTAGGTATATAAGGTAATCCTTCACTGGATGGTATGCGTGTTATTATTATTGTTATTTCACCAAATCGCATCCGTTTGTTCTTGAAAAGAGCCTAAACCTACAGCTCGTAAATGATGTTGCTTATAATTGAAACAGGGATTTAAATAATCTATAATCTATCAATTATCATATTAACAAATACCTTTTCAAATTTGGAGCTCACGCCCTTATATGTCCAGTCCAGGCATTAGCTGGGCACTGGATTACATAAAGGACAACACAATTAATGGGAAATAAGAGTCTCAATAAAACCGAGTCTGTTACCCTCGCTCCTGGCTGTATTTGTTGCTTCCAAAGGATCTCCCTTATCAGTATTTTACATTCACACTAGCGTTTGTGGTGGCTGTAAAAAGTGTCCTCGTGGTTCGAATTCGAAAATTGTTTTAATGGTAAATTTGGGATAAAAGATCCCAACATGTGTTGCTTTGAAGTAGAATAGCGTTTAAGCCGGTGCTAGGGTGTGTGAAAGGTGTTTGCTTCTACATTACCTCTCATGCACAAACTAAAAAAAAACCAAGTCTGATACTTTATTCTTTTTTTTGTTGCTTCCACACTATCTCCTTTATCAGTAATGAACACAGGAACACATACGCAAAAAACGTTCTGATGTCATCTATGATACTGCTTTTCCAATGCTACTAGGTTATTTGGCATGAGGGGGACACACGTGAATACGTAATTTCTTCTATTATGATCAAGAAAATGTTAATCGTCAGGCATTTCTGACCTCATGTGCAGAATCCCATGCTTGTTGACTTTAAAATTATAAATATGTTTCATTAAATTTCCGTTAAATTGGAATGCTAAATGTCCAATACTTTTTAAACCAGTATTGTAAAATAAAGATGTATATTAGCTGACATATTGCATCTCAAGGAATGTCAGTTGTTGATAAGAATTGACACAATGGAATATTATTAGCCAAATATGTTGTTAAAATTCTGTTTCAAATGAACTATTATTATCATGATTATGATAACTTACATAATTATGCATAACATTTAAAAACACATTTAACGGGACGACAAAAACAGTAAATTAATACTCAGAGCAAGAATTAAATATGAAATTTCAGCATTTAATTTAGCCGTTCCAACTACTGTTAAGAACTTATATAATATACCTCACTCTATTGTATTTAAATAATGGTATTTATCGGTAAACAATCTAGCAAACTTGATATAACTTTCAACTTTGGTTTTATGTCGGATTTGATCATGTTCACCGAAACGATAATATCTGTCAAAAGTGCCACTTCTCAGATGTAAAATTGAATGGCGTCGTGGCCATATTCAGTCCATACTCTGTGTAATTTACGACTGCAAACAAAGAAGCTGATGTCCTTTTACTGAAGATTCCTTTTTTATTCTTTCGAACACTATTTGGAACACGTAATTATTGTGCACTTAAACACAGAACCTTCCTTTTATTAGGATAGTTATTGTCATGAAACGCGTGTTCTCTAGAAGCAGTAACAATTCATTACGGCTTTTGTATTCTAGAAACTTAAACAGCAAACCCTTTCCAAATGTGCAGTTACAATCTAATTTAAACTGTTTTGCTCGATTATTATTTAATTCAGTTGCAAATTGCCTGATCTGACATTAAGCCGTATTCATAAAGAGTAACTGCAGTGCATATTGCTTTCGCATCAGCACGCAATAGAAAAACGTTCGCATCTGCAAATAATAGCATACATTTCACATCATCAAGCGATTACATAATTTTCGCATTAACAAGCTATAATAGCACTACTTTCGCACCAACACGCAATACAATAATGTTCGCATCAAGAAGCTATGTCGTTACTTTCGCACCAACAGGCAATAACATAAACGAGGAATATACTACAATTAAACGAGGCATATACTACAATTAAAACCCGTCCGTGCCACCATACTATAGCATTGAGATTATTTTGAATGTACATGCCATTGAAAGAATAGCTTGTTTGTTTACAATGACTGACTTTGAATTTGAATGATGTGATAACATGTCGTCTTTAATTTAGAAATAATGTCTCGTGTGCCATTTTTAGATAAATGGACAATCCTATGGACAAATTTATTTAACATAAAAACCAAACATCTTCGAGTAAAATTGTACTAAAATTTTCGAATCTAAAGGGCACTATTTCTGCCAAATAAATATTGTTTCTGATACCATGTTCACATCAATAGTTTTGAATTACTGTCATCTATTATATCATTGACAATGTTCATGCCTATAATATGCATTTGGATGAAAATTTCAACTAACTATACCCCATCCATTTTGGATTTTCTTTCCAAAGATGGCTGACCAATAGTCCTTGAGCGATATTCTACTTTAAAGCAACACATAATAGGCTTGATGATCCCAAAGGACCAGTAAATAATAACACTACTAATTTGTAGCCGGGGCGACTTTTTACGAACGCCACACGGCACTAAACAAATGCTATTTTGAATGTCAATAAATACTGAAACGGTGATCCCTTTGAAGCAACAAAGAAATGCTCACCTATATTGTACTACACCAAAGACCATGCGTCTGAAGAGTGTTGTACGCTTTGAACGCTTTGTGACGATTTACTTTAAAAAGCACTATTAAGTAGTATAAACATTAACGTTTTAAATGACTTGACAGTTTGTGTAACAATAGATGATTGTGAATCTAACAACTAAAGACAGTCAAACGAGTTATTTCCTTTAGAACACATAGCAAAAAAATCATTTGGAAATGGAAAAGAAGATATAACAGTGTCTCTCGATTCAATAACATTGTCAGGTCTTCTCACGATATTTTAGCAAACAGATCGTAAATGAAAATAATCTAGTGCTTGCAAATCATGTTGATGAATTAGCTAGCATGCATAATATTAGGATGATCTGATAACAGGTGTACTACATTTATAACAACTGATTGTTGTCGTACTTATAATACATTTTGGAGAGTGTGAGTTTTTATTTATACAGTTTATCACATTATTCGATCAAACGCGAAGATGTAATCAAATAACCTTTGAAATCTTTTCAAATATCCATGTTCCCTGATTTGGTCTCCAAAAACTTAAATGGTGGCAACAAAACGATATGTTTGTGAGGCTGGTTCCTCGGAATCCTTTTTCTGATTTTTGTGTACAGATGGCGTAGGAAAATCACACTTTCCTTTGATACTAAATATTAATGGTTACGAACAGTAAATTCTTTCTCAGACAACGAACTTTACACATTATTAATTCAATTATACTGTAATAAACATCCCCTACATTTTTGTATATATCATATTCTGCTTTAGCTTGATGTACAACAATGCCTCACCTTTGAAGGTTCGATGTCAAATACAAATTAGTATGTATTGACGTAACAATAATTAACGAAACTAGTATCTCTGCTGTGAATTGAACTTACGTATGTTTATATTTGTGAACCAATTTAAAGCAACCAATGTCATTCAAATGATTATATACTCATTACATATTCCCCTTGATCAGCCATGACCATTAAATCAAAATCGTTTATTTAACACCAAGCTGAAATTTCAAAAACATATCAATCGAACTCTGATTGTAGTACTCTTCCGTTTTTTCCGAGATACGCGGATTTAATTTGGTTTAACAATAACTATTTATTGCATACGGATTTACAAGCTCCGTTTACTTTCAATGTAACAGGATATGTCAATATTCGACCATACTGACGTGTCATATTGACGTGTTGTGATATCTGTACTGGAACTACTATTTTGAACACTCGTTAGGGATTGGTATAATTCGCAATTCATGTCACAGAAAGTTTGTCATGTGATGTAAACATTGTAGTAATTTGGTTCATGGTGAAAACTCCCCACGATGTTACGACAGTATGTTGGTCTGAAATTAATGTGTGTGATGGAAATTAAGTATTTATTTTATATAAAAAACGTTATTACACTTGTATTGGGAAACTTGAAACTGTGCCATAATAATACACACACCAACATGTAGTGCAGACATTATTAAGTTTCGTCTTTGAACTAAATTGCTTTTTGGTAATACCATTACGATTGTTTATTTTAAAATACTGTTTTACAAGTCGGTAACCCTGTCTTCACCATTCTAAGTGTCGCTAAGTTATCCTTTTCATTGTACAGTTATTTTGCTCTTTGTTTGTGGTACAGTGATGATCTACGGTGCCAATGCGTTTGGGTGCTGTGATTTCTACACGACCATTCCTCTCCTTTTGGTATGTCCTAGTTCTCACAGCTTTGAAGTCTAAGATTTAATAACAATTATCGCCCTCGCCTGTGGAGCAATCGTTATTTGAAAATTAATCCATAGGATATTCTCAAATGGTTTTGTCTGGTAACTGAAACGAATTCCCTAAGTGCAGTTTAACTTTTATAATTAAGTAGGGATTGATGTGACATTGCGGGGATCAAGAAATAATTTTCCATTAAACTATGCAATACACTGTTTTGCTTTCGATGGATATGCCATCCACAACAGTTAATTAAGCTTATGGTAGGTTTAACCACGGTAATTATTGAATTGTAAAATAGAAAATGGTGGTTAATCTGTGCGAATAACTACGACAACGTCATGGCACTTACCCTTTTGAGGATCGAACCCATTACCTCTCGCTCTAGTTTTTTATCGCACTTATGGTACATATGCTAGGTAAGGATAACAAGCCTTTACTTTTCCGTAATTACTTCATGTGATATTATATTTCCCATTGATTACGATTCACAAAGCACGTATTGACGAGCACTGTGACACGTCACCTAAAATCATCGTCATGTAGTAGCTCAGACACAAGGACCATGTTTCATACGTGTAATCAATGTTAACCGGTTTGTTCCATTCTCATTGTGCTAAATTAAGATGTCGGCATATTCAACACCTTCTGATAATGTGGCAAAACATATAAATACAAAATCAATAAAACAACGTGACTTTACCTCCGGTTAAGACATGTACGTTCTTAATGAGGCATTGGCCTTAGACGGAGCAGCTATTTTATTTTCTATCAGGCATGCCATCATCAGGGAGTGAACCCACGCGGCCGATGTAGAGGTCAAAATCAAGTTGCTTAAACGCTGAGCTACTGAGGTCTTTATTGTGTTTACAATACCATATGTATGACCTTATTATATCAGTGTTCGATTTTGCACTTGATAATGTTTATGTTTTATAGCTATTAAACTTACCTGGGGGTGTGTGGGGATTAAGGATGATATCACATGCCAGACAAATTACATGTACGCTTGTAATTGAAACAGTGGTCTGATGTATATATGTTTCATACATGATTCATGATATACTGTGAACACAAACGTGCCTTTTGAATTTAACCTAATTCACGAGAGTGTAGGCAAGCAATTCCCATACATGTGACTATAAACGCCATAATTATTCTGCATCGAAGGAGTGTTCATTCTGTTCATCCATATATATGAGGTCTAATGTAACGAGTACGCTCTTGTCCTGTCTGCTGTTTGTTCTGCGGTCCGGTAAGTTATATTGATGATCGTCACCACTTATTATAATCGCGCACAAAATGTTATTGTCACACCCAGATTACGTATAAAACGTGTATCAGTTTAAAACTCATCACTGACATTTCAAATATTGCAAGAATAAATGTCTCACTATATATTTAGAATGTTGGCTATTTATATATATATTCAATTATGCATAGCCATTTTCCAATATAAATTAGTTTTTAATGGTGACATTCACCTTACTATTCGGACGTTCACTCCATTGTTTAGACAGGCATTAACACTAATTGTCAACACTTTGAACGCAGTCATATTTTGGAGTTGGTTTAGCCGCAAGACTTATCATTTGTAGTCACGTGCACGAAGATAACTTTGAAGTCCGAATTATAAATGGTTTATTACAGACATTTTAACATGGCACTTTGTCAGTAACATCTGCCACGGTCATGTCATCAATGTTGATCCCAAAGGACCAGTAAATAATAACACTACTGATTTGTAGTCGGGCGACAATACTATTCTGCCCATGCTGATCCACATTACTTAGTACTGGATCTATCCAGGAAGCCATCGAGAGTGATTAATCTAAGTTGCAATAACTTGTTCGCAATCGATGTTAAGTAATATATTTAAAGTAAAGTATCATAAGTACGTTATCTTATTTAAATGCCAACATATAATAAATAGAGGATCTTACATGAGTGCTCATTAATTATTGAATTTATTAAACGATTTGGCAATATGATATAATGCGAGCCTCGCATTATATCATTTTGCCAACTCGTTTAATACATTAAATAATGAATGAGAATAATGAATTTAAATAAAGCTAATATATCCGATAATAACGCTTCTTTTCTTGATTTAGATCTCTCGATTAAAAATGGTCAAATAATTAGCAAAATCTATGACAAGAGAGATGATTTTAATTCTGACATTGTTAATTACCCCACTTGGAAGGGGATGTTCCCCGAGCAACATCTTTTGGGGTATATGTGTCTCAACTTATTCGTTTTTCAAGAGCTTATACTCGAGTGGAGGACTTTAATATTCGTAATATTTGTATAACTAAAAAGCTACTCAATCAGGATTACCGTTACCATAAAATTCGTAAAACCTTGGAAAAATTGTATTACCGTAATCTAGATCTTCTTTCCAAATATAAAAGTAATTTTAGGAATCTTCTGCGACAAGGACTATCACAACCTGACTTCTATGGTGATGAGATTTATAAACTTCGTAAGATTCTTGGTCATGATCACTTTTATACTATCTTTGTTAAACTTGTTAAAAAAATAATCAAAAGAGGGTATGACCCTATCATTTTGCAACGTACTGCTTGCTTGGTGGTGGACCCTTTTACACACTATGCTTTCCTCTTTAATTATACGATGACCGGACAGGCTGTGGACCCTATGATGACGCCTACCTAAAGCCTATTGGGACGGTGGCGTTTGATATAATATATATGTTTTATTCAAAATTGCAATAGGCCTTAAGGCCTGTGAGGATACAAATAATTAACATAAAACAATGACAGGTAATACTAAATGAAACAACATAAACAAATGTACATATGGAGAAGATGGTATAAATATTTTCATATCATTAAATCATTTACTTTATACACACAGTCTTTCACTATGTAATACAAAATATGAGTAAGCCCACGTGAGATTAAAATTCACATTCCATAGACATTGCTTTGTAAATATTTGTATTTTATTTTATTTTTACATTTCTATTTTACGTATTATGAATATTGTTTTATATATTTTTCAAACACATGACTATAAACATATAAAGACATGTATTTAAATGCAATATGTAACTATCATGTTTTCAGTTTATATATATATTATATATTATATTTAGATGGGGAAAAAAACATTTATACAGTGCTATAGTTTACAAAAACTCAAGCGCTTTCGGCTAACGCCTTCATCAGGAGTACACAAACACGAAAATAACAAATACAAAACAAAAAACACTAAAATACACGGCAGTTTAAACAAAACTCTTTGAGAAACAACTTATCGTTTGGCAGTGTTGCAGGAACCTGTTTTCTTTGAATAGACACTCTGGAGCCAAATGTGATACTAATAAAAGAACATATCTGGTTGGATGAGGGAAGGACTGTACTCTGACATTTAGTTATGAAGAGAGAGTAAAAATGTGAAAAAGATAACACAAGCCCTACCTCAAAAGCTTAAACCTAAAATCGATACTGCAGGATAAAGTATAAAGCAACTCCAAAGCTAGTGAAAACAATGACTAAGGCTAAACAAATTAAATTAAATAAATGGAGATATTTTGATCAAGGGAAGTAACAAAAGTACTAATAATAGAACATTGCTGGTTGGATTAAAGTGAAATTGTACGCTGACATTTATTATTAGTTATGAAGCTATGTATTTTCTCACCCTTATATATATATATTTATATACATACTTATATATATCATCTGATAAAGATTTCAAGCACTAAACAAACAAATGATACATAAATCATGACGATTACAACAAAATACATGTGGCGTTGCACAATATATCGTCTAGGATATTAATTTAAGTGAATCTATATATCATAGCACAGTCAAACATAACCAAAAGTTTTTGCATATACAATGCAACTGAGTATATGTTGCGTATTGTTTATTATGAAATACAAAGCGAAACCAAACTTTAAGACAATGCATAGATAATGCAGATGTGTATATACAATAATTGCATATATTCTATGTCTAAAAATAAAATAAAAACAACGTTACAACATGATATTTCCCTATACTTACACACAATTTAAAACTTTTGTAATGATTAGTTATTGGAAAATAATATCCTTTCGGATTTCAAATGCTTTGTATACAAATACACTAGTTTTTTCAATTTGTTTTTTATTTTCGCAGTTTATTAGCTCCTAAAAATTTCAGCATGCTGGGCCTTTTCCATAATATTTATCAATATAATTTAATCTAATACCATTATAACTTGTGCACTCTATTATAAAATGGTACTCGTCTTCTATCTTGTTACAAACTCTACATTTTCTTTCATCTAATGGTATACTTAATGGTCTATGCCATCTACCTGCCTCAATTTCTAAATTATGGAGGAAAGTCTCAATCTGGATAACGCTTGTCTAAATTTTGGTATATTTATACAGGTTAAATAATGCTTAAGACTAAAAGTATCACATGCGTTTCTGTAAAAAATAGCTCTGCTTGACTGTTCTAAACGTGAATGCCAATTCTGTACCAAAAATTGTCATGTAATCTTTGTTTTACCAGGCTTAAAAATATATCGCTATTTCCAACTCCCTGATATAGCCATGCATCAAACAATCCAAGATTTCCCAATAATGTCTTTAGCAATGTAACCCAATTCGTTTTATTTGGCAATTACCTCGGCATCAGTTCTAAGCATGCTGTATACATATTTAATAAATTTATTTTCATTAGAGTAAATGATTTTTTAACCAGTATTTTATTATTAATACATATCTATGTGTAATCAATGCTGTTCTCCCTAACTCCCCGTAGATAAAATCATTTTGAGCAGATCGCTTTACTTGCAAAATGCTTTTGCAATATTGCGTATGTACTCTTTCAACACAAAGTCCGGGGGGGGGGGGGGGGGGGGGGGGGGGGGGGGGGGGGGGGGGGGGGGGGGGGGGGGGGGGGGGGGGGGGGGGGGGCGACTCGTATGAGTATGTAAATTTATAAAGGTATCTGTTTAACATAAACACTGCTTTCCGCGCTTGACCCGCCAACATGTTCTGTGTTTCATTAAACGAACCACCTTGAGTGAACACAATGCCAAGATACGTAAAAGCGTTTACTATATCTATATTCATATCATTATAAATAAATGTCATATTTCTTGGCAATAAACCTGCTTTTCTGAAAACCATAACTTTAGTTTTGGCCGTATTAACGATCAACTTCCATCTGGAGCAATAATTTGATAAAATATCAAAGCCTTTTTGTAGACCTTCGGCACTTTCCGAAAATATTACAATATCATCAGCATATAACAGAATAAACAATTTAATCATATCGACCTCAATGCCTTCATACCCGTTTAGTATAAACTCATCTTCAATGTCATTCAACAACATAGAAAACAAAAAGGGAGATAAACATTCTCCTTGTCTCACACCTAATAAACACGTAAACTCATCGCTCAATTGGTTTAAATATTTAACCCTTGATTTAATAGAGTTGTACATAGATTGAATAATGTTTAAAATCTTCCCTCTAATGCCAAGTTTAATAAGTTTCATCCACAAATTATCCCTCACAACATAATCAAAGGCTTTTGTAAAATCAACAAACGCACAATATAGTTTTTTGCCTGTATTAATCAGATGACTAATAAGACCATGCAAAACAAAAATATTATCTACTGTGCACATCTTTCTCCTAAACCCTGCTTGGGCTTCAATAAACACATAATAAAGCTCTGCCCAATCATTTAATCTATTATTCAGGACACGTGTAAACAATTTACCTAATGTACTGAGTAAAGTAATTCCTCTAAAATTAGAAACATCCATTAGACTACCCTTTTTATGTAATGGTATTATGTAACCATCGGACCATGACTCTGGAAAGCATCCACTTTCAAAGACTTTGTTAAATAGTGGAAGCAATACAGGTACCAATATACATTTACCATGTACATAAAATTCATTTATAAGCATATCAGGACCGCTACTACGACCATTTTTTATCTGAGAAATAGCATTTAATAACTCAGTTTGACTTATCTCAACATTGAGTTCACTAAACATAATGATATTTGTCCATGATCTTTCCTGTCGTGCCCTTAATGTTTTTTTTTTCTTACTGCTCTGGCTTCCACCAAGTCACTGAGTACCTTTATTGTGGCTTTCTAGGCTATTGGTTTTTTGTATTATATTTACACGAGCATATTTGTATTAGAGATTAGATCATGGCGGGGATTTCTTTATTTACACTGTCCTGTCTTAATGAGATGACAGTAGGGTAAGTGTGAGGTTTGGTGTACCCCAGAACCGGTTTAAACCCCCCAGTGGCCTACTTTGCCACTGACCGTTCCAAGGCGGTAGCCCTATTGTCACCCCTTTTGTGTTTGTGATGTCCTTTGCATTTATTATTGCTTTTGCCTTCTCGTTTGTCTGTTTGCGTGTTTGTTTCTGTGTGTTGTGGTTGACTGTCCTCCTTGAATGCTACTTTCCCTGTCCGATCTTTTTATATTTCTTACAACTGTGGTATATGTTATATATACTTAATGTTCTCCTCCTCATTTACCTAGACTTACAACTTTGGTATATGTTAATTATACTTCTTGTTCTCCTCCTCATTTACCCAGACTTACAACTTTGGTATATGTTATATATACTTAATGTTCTCCTCCTCATTTACCTAGACTTACAACTTTGGTATATGTTAATTATACTTAATGTTCTCCTCCTCATTTACCCAGACTTACAACTTTGGTATATGTTAATTATACTTAATGTTCTCCTCCTCATTTACCCAGACTTACAACATTGATATATGTTAATTATACTTAATGTTCTCCTCCTCATTTATCTAGACTTACAACTTTGATATATGTTAATTATACTTAATGTTCTCCTCCTCATTTACCCAGACTTACAACTTTGGTATATGTTAATTATACTTAATGTTCTTCTCCTCATTTACCCAGACTTACAACTTTGGTATATGTTAATTATACTTAATGTTCTCCTCCTCATTTATCTAGACTTACAACTTTGATATATGTTAATTATACTTAATGTTCTCCTCCTCATTTACCCAGACTTACAACTTTGATATATGTTAATTATACTTAATGATCACCTCCTCATTTACCCAGACTTACAACTTTGGTATATGTTAATTATACTTAATGTTCTCCTCCTCATTTACCCAGACTTACAACTTTGGTATATGCTAATTATACTTAATGTTCTCCTCCTCATTTATCTAGAATTACAACTTTGATATATGTTAATTATACTTAATGTTCTTCTTCTCATTTATCTAGAATTACAACTTTGGTATATGTTAATTATACTTAATGTTCTCCTCCTCATTTACCTAGACTTACAACTTTGGTATATGTTAATTATACTTAATGTTCTCCTCCTCATTTACCCAGACTTACAACTTTGGTATATGTTAATTATACTTAATGTTCTCCTCCTCATTTACCCAGACTTACAACTTTGGTATATGTTAATTATACTTAATGTTCTCCTCCTCATTTACCCAGACTTACAACTTTGGTATATGTTAATTATACTTAATGTTCTCCTTCTCATTTACCTAGACTTACAACTTTGGTATATGTTAATTATACTTAATGTTCTCCTCCTCATTTATCTAGAATTACAATTTTGATATATGTTAATTATACTTAATGTCCTCCTCATGATTTACCAGACTATATGTTATAAATACTTAATGTTTTCCTTCTCATTTACCTAGACTTACAACTTTGGTATATGTTAATTATACTTAATGTTCTCCTTCTCATTTACCTAGACTTACAACATTGGTATATGTTAATTATACTTCTTGTTCTCCTCCTCAATTACCTAGACTTACAACTTTGGTATATGTTAATTATACTTAATGTTCTCCTTCTCATTTACCTAGGCTTACAACTTTGGTATATGTTAATTATACTTAATGTTCTCCTTCTCATTTACCTAGACTTACAACATTGGTATATGTTAATTATACTTCTTGTTCTCCTCCTCATTTACCTAGACTTACAACTTTGGTATATGTTAATTATTCTTAATGTTCTCCTTCTCATTTACCTAGGCTTACAACTTTGGTATATGTTAATTATACTTAATGTTCTCCTTCTCATTTACCTAGACTAACAACATTGGTATATGTTAATTATACTTCTTGTTCTCCTCCTCATTTACCCAGGCTTAAAACTTTGGTATATGTTATATATACTTAATGTTCTCCTCCTCATTTACCTAGACTTACAACTTTGGTATATGTTAATTATATTTAATGTTCTCCTCCTCAGTTACCTAGGCATACACTTTTGGTATATGTAAATTATACTTAATGTTCTACTTCTCATTTATCTAGACTTACAACTTTGGTATATGTTATATATACTTAATGTTCTCCTCCTCATTTACCTAGGCTTACAACTTTGGTATATTTTATATATACTTAATGTCCTCCTCCTGATTTACCAGACTATATGTTATATATACTTAATGTTCTCCTCCTCATTTACCTAGACTTACAACTTTGGTATATGTTATTTAAACTTAATGTCCTCCTCCTGATTTTCCAGACTATATGTTATATATACTTAATGTTCTCCTCCTCATTTATCTAGACTTACAACTTTGGTATATGTTAATTATAATTAATGTTCTACTTCTCATTTATCTAGACTTACAACTTTGGTATATGTTATATATGCTTAATGTTCTCCTCCTCATTTACCTAGGCTTACAACTTTGGTATATTTATATATACTTAATGTCCTCCTCCTGATTTTCCAGACTATATGTTATATATACTTAATGTTCTCCTACTGATTTACCTAGACTTACAATTTTGGTATATGTTATATATACTTAATGTTCTCCTCCTCATTTACCTAGGCTTACAACTTTGGTATATGTTAATTATACTTAATGTTCTCCTCCTCATTTACCTAGACTTACAACTTTGGTATATGTTAATTATACTTAATGTTCTCCTTCTCATTTACCTAGGCTTACAACTTTGGTATATGCTAATTATACTTAATGTTCTCCTTCTCATTTACCTAGACTTACAACTTTGGTATATGTTAATTATACTTAATGTTCTACTTCTCATTTATCTAGACTTACAACTTTGGTATATGTTAATTATACTTAATGTTCTCCTCCTCATTTACCTAGGCTTACAACTTTGGTATATGTTAATTATACTTAATGTTCTACTTCTCATTTATCTAGACTTTCAACTTTGGTATATGTTAATTATACTTAATGTTCTCCTTCTCATTTACCTAGACTTACAACTTTGGTATATGTTAATTATACTTAATGTTCTCCTCCTCATTTACCCAGACTTACAACTTTGGTATATGTTAATTATACTTAATGTTCTCCTCTTCATTTATCTAGACTTACAACTGACCCTATCATTTTGCAACGTACTGCATGCTTGGTGGTGGACCCTTTTACAGTTCGTCACTATGCTTTTCTCTTTAATTGTACGATGACCGGACAGGCTGTGGACCCTAAGATGACGCCTACCTCAAGCCCATTGGGACGTCGGCGTTTCATGTTTGTCAATGATCTTTCCTGTCGTGCCCTTAATGGTTTATTCTCTTGTTGCTCTGGCTTCTGCCAAGTCACTGAGTACCTTCATTGAGGCTTTCTTTGCTATTGTTTTTTTTCTATTATATTTACACGAGCATATTTGTGTTTTACTTATATTGCCTTTTGATGATGCCTCGTCGGTTAGTGATTAGATCATGGCGGGGATTTCTTTATTTACACTGTCCTGTTTTAATTGGATGACAGTAGGGTAAGTGTGAGATTTGGTGCACCCTAGAACCGATTTGGTGCACCCTAGTACCCTATATGGGTTTAAAGACTCACTTCCATTAAGTTCTGACTAAAGCTTTGGCGTAGGAACAAGGGTGGGATAGGGGTCAATAATCTGAGAGTGTGGCCCGTGGCAGTCTAGTGGAAAAAGGCATTTGAATTAATGTTAAAAATGAAATAAACATGATAATCCAGCAAGAACACAACATTTAGAAAAAAACACTTGTTCTCTTGTGAAAATGAGCATATATACAAATATCATAAATATACACAACTAAACGCATATCAATTGGAATTATTTTATTGTTTAAAATAAAATGCCAAAAGAAACAGACAATAATAAATACTTTATTATAAATGTTCTAAGTTCAAGACCTGAAACACAGATTAACATAAAATAGTACAAAAGCTAAAGCGCTAATGGATGTCGTGTGATCAGCAGAAAATGTAAATAAAGTGGGCCCCACATTATTTACAAATGATAAACTAGAACGAATTCGACGGCGTGGCCGTCGTAAAATACCACGTTTTATTCACACAGGTCACTTCACCTCGACCACCCTCGCCATAACCCCACCACACACAGACCCACAGTATATACAATGTAATCACTTCATCAATATGTTCATTTGAGAAATAATGCTTAAATAAATTGGCCCTCTCTTACCCTCCACCCACCACACCCGCCCTCCAACCCGAAATCAGGGAAGTATCTAACCAACAAGGCAGCATTAATCGGAAATATAAGTAAAAACACAAAGATGCTCGTGTATATATAAATTCAAAAAACGATAGCATAGAAAGCCACACAGAAGGTACTTAATGATTATATGTAATGTCACATCGATTGGACTCGACGATTTCAAATGATCATTAAGTAATAACACTACTGATTTGTAGTCGGGGCCACATTATTATTCTGCCCATGCTGCGGTATAGATGGTAGATGAAGGTATAGTATACACTCGACATTTACTTTGTGAAATGTTGAGAGTGAATAGACTTGTGACGTTGTATTAACTTCACACAACTTGAATGCACATATATTGTATCCATGTTAAACTCATTTGCCAGAGTTTAACTCAGTTTGAACTCGTTGGCACTTTTTAATGAAGAAAGACGATTTTAACGTTGTTCAATATAGCAACAAAACTAGTCTCATTTTGATTGTTAGGACACATCTCGCAATTAGTTAATTACAAAATTATAGTTACCTTGATGAACATTACGGTATTTTACGACAATCCGTTAATGGGAAATAAAGAAGTACAATAATGCATGCAGGTATTGTAAACAATCTGTTAAAGAAACTAACCCTTCCAAACACCAGCAAAATTACACTGCAAACCCTTGTATCAAAGCTCTGTCCAGGTGTTCAGGTCAAATGTGTATTCACGGGATCTTAAAAACCGTGATTGAATTTGCGAAAAAATGACTTATGAATTCGTAATTCTTATTATAATTCGACGCTTCAGTTCGGGGTTTGGCCTGACTTGGTAAAACCATTTATATTGTATCTATAGAGTTTGGATTCTCCAAAAATGTATCGAGGCTAATTTATATATCGTCGTCGGTAGGTGTAGAAAAGGTGTACATGATTATGTTGTGTTGTGTTGTTCGGCTGTTGTTGGCGGAAAAGCTATTTTAATGTATGGCTATCAGTAGTAGAAATGTTACATACATGTTTTGCCCAGAGACATTGTCTCAAAAACTGTATTAAAGAAAGAGGTAAATGTGTCGTTCATTAATAAACACTGAAAAGCGGATCCCTCGGAAGCAGCACAGACGGAAACAGTCTCAGACTCGGTTGTATTGCGTTATTTTTCATGAGGAGTAATTCAAAGTTAAACACCTCTCGCATCTAGCTCCGTCGTAAGCGATCTTATACTTTAAAATTAAGTATAAAGTCAAACAGGAAATGCAGCTTTTACAGAACACAGTAAACCCCAAAACACGCAAAACGACAAGCATGAATGACAATGATAATAAGGAGTAACGGCATATGACGTCACGCACACTAAAAAGGTTGACACTTTGAAATAAAAATCACTTAACATCTTATTTTTTACTCGTGTTGAGATGTGTTTTAGTATTTGGTAAGTAAACCGAATACTGAATAACGTCAAAGAGGATTGATCAGTATTTATCTAGTAATGTGAAAATTATATGTCCTTAGCAAATACAGTAATTTACATTTTACTTGATATTTCGGCAGAAACAACTGTATGCAAAATGGCTTGCATGCGTACTCATGAAAAAACACCCCCTATATAACTTGTCTTATACACTAACATACTGTAATTTAAAATAATTAATTGTTCGGTATAAAAGACCGCCTATGAAAGAGCGCTACATAAAGTTTGTTTTCTATTAAACATCGATCCGTCACTTCCTCCTGGTGTCAAATAAGGTCTAGTTAGATAATTGAAAACAAGAGACACCATAAAGAAGCCATGTCGTAATCCTTTTACTGTGCTTATTACTACATCAAGTTACATTAAGATGTTTATTGATTTATACAATATCGATATATCGGACATGACAACTTGCACTCAATCCAAACATTCCATAATACGTTGTCTGTATGTCAAACGTCATGTATTTCAAGTAAGTTAAAAAGTCTTAATGAAGACACAATTAAATGAAAACGAATGGAGAACAAACGAAGAATGTACGATGTACCATTTATATATTGAATACAAATGCTTAGTGCATTTATATAAACGCAAAGCGAACGAAGAACACATTTTTAAAACACATAAAACTATATTTATATTAAACCAACAACACCTATCTGGATTAAAATTTAAAGCTATGGCAGTACGTTTGCATTATATAAAAGAATCTGACTTCAATCCTAAAACAATATGCCAACTGCTCGATTCCTTTGTAAACTCAATTATTAATTACCCATGTGCAGTACATGTTATGAGGAAACACCAACTCTAAACGAGGAAGTGTCGATTCTTACGGATAGCGGGAGGTGTACAGTAATGGTTCTACCCAGGAACAGAGGGCGGTCTGCCTCCAACACAAAAAATCGACCGTCGTATATAACCGTTCATGTGTTGAAAATTACGTAAAACACCAAACAAACAAACAAACAAACAAACAAACAAACAAACTCTTAACAGAGTGAATACATCTACAGTTCTGCAAAGAGGTTCTAAATGTGATGTTAGGTCGGCTAGATATATTTAAAATTTAAAATTAGGTAAAACAGTTGAACAGGAAATATAATTTTCGAAAAGTACAGTTAACTAACACACTCATTAAAACAAACAAAAAATAAGATGCACGTGTATGTGACATCACAAACATAATAGAACTACCGCCTTGTAATGGCATAAGGGTGGCTGGGTGTCTGGAGGGGATGTTAAACCAGGTGCTTGGGTGCATTAAGCATCACCCTTCCCTTAATGTCCTTCCACTAAAACTGGACAGTTAAAATAAAGAAATACCTATATTCTCTATACACAAAACAAAAGCATAGAACACCACAATGCAAGTACTCAATAACTTGGTAGAAGTCAGAGCAACAAGAGAACAATAAATACTGAAAAGGTGATCCCTTCGAAGCAACAAACACAAAAAAAGAGAAAAGAAGCATACTCGGTTTTAGTTAGTCTGTTCAGGAGAGGTAATTTTAACATTAGAAGCCGGTGCCTGAGTCCACTAATGGGTATTGATTTACAACTGAAGTTAAATCACAAACTATCAAACAACTACTACGCGAAACTGGAACGACATAACTTTCATTTCGTTCTTCGGGGCATAGTATGTTGTTAGATACTGGGACCATACGCCGCTGGACATGCGGGAAGAACAGATCTCTATGTCCACCACCATATGCATGCCATCTTCGGGATGGTTAAAATTATGTACTATTGATTTTATAAATATTGAGTTCTGCTCAACCCGGGGCTAGAGGGCGTGAGTGGTAGCTTGCATATTTCACTACCGTTCATGAACAGTCTCAATCAAACCGAGACTGCAATATTTCGTATGTGTCGTTTCGGCCGTTTACAAAGGTCCACTCTCATACTCTTTTATAACATCCTCACTTCCTACTGCATTAATTAATGGCTTCTATATATTGCCTACTAATGCTTTCTTATTGGTTAGAAAATAGTTCATGGCGGGGATTTCTTTATTTACACTGCCCCGTTTATTGAGATGAAGTAGGGTAAGTGTGAGGTTTGGTGCACACAAGAACCTAGTTTAAACCCCCAGCGGCCTTTTTTGCCTCTGACCGTTCTAAGGCGGTAGCCCTATTGTTAACCCATTTTGTGTTAATGACGTCATATGCCTTTGTTCCTTATTAACATTGCAATTCATGTTTGTCTTTTTGCATGTTTTGAGGTTTACTGTGTTCTGTGAAAGCTGCATTTCCTGTTCGACTTTGATAATTGTTCTAAATTATTAACATATTACTGTCGTTTTCGGCCGTTTCCAAAGGTCCATTATCATTCTCTTTTTTAATGTTACCTACCTGACTTCCAACTTCACGACATCGTAGCTTATAACGTCAATGCTTCTATATTTATGACTTCTAACTTCTATAGTTCTCTTAGCAGTGAATTTAAAAATATTAGTTAGAATGAAGTACCCTTTTGTGTTAGTGATGTCGTTTGCATTTATTATTACTTTTTCCTTCTTGTTTGTCTGTTTGCGCAGTTGTTTCTCTGTTTTGTGGTTGAATTTTCTCCTTGAATGCTACTTTCCCTGTGCGATATGTTTAAATTTCTTTATAAATCATCATTAAGTCGTGAAGTTAGAAGTAATGTAGTTAGACATTATAAAGGTTGAAGTCATTAAAACTTGAAGTTAGAAGTAAAGAAGGTAGAAGCAATGCAATCAGTTGTCGTGAATATGTAGTTGGACGTCTTTCAATAATGTACCTAAATCGGGAATTAAAAAAAAAACAATTAGAGTAATTATGAGGCTTTGCAATAAAGAATAGTTCATAGCGGGGATTTCTTTATTTATAATGTCCCGTTTTATTTGGTTGACAGTAGCGTAAGTGTGAAGTGCACTCTAGGACCTGGTTTAAACCCCCAAAAGCCTTTTTTGCCACTGACCGTTCCAAGGCGATAGCCTTATTGTCAACCCTTTTGTGTTTGTGATTTCTTATTTGGCCTTTTATTCATCTTTACATTTGTTCTTTGTTTCTGTGTGTGTTTGTGGTTGGCTCATCGATTTTTATATCTATATTTACAGACATACATGTACGCTTATTGTGTTATTCCCTTAAAAAGATGAGATCTTTCACAACGGTGTAGTCAAATGTATCCACATGTTTTACCTCTGCATATGTCGGAAATACATTGTCTGTCTTTCTCCAATGTCTAGTACATGCACAATATATAAAATTAGTGTGTTTGCCACTACTTATTTAGGAAATATTTGGAAATCGACGATACATATAAAACAAAATTGAGACGGTAGTAGAAAGTGCTTGCTATCGGTCACGCCCTCTAGCCCCGGGTGGGGCAGAACTCAATGTTAACCATGTCAATAGTACACAAATTTAAAAAAAGAGTATGATAATGGACCTTTGGAAACGGCCGAGCACGACACATACGAAATATTGCAGTCTCGGTTTGATTGAGACTGTTCATGAGTGGTAGTGAAATATGCTAGCTACCGCTCACGCCCTCTAGCCCCGGGTTGGGCAGAACTTAATAAGCCAACTCAAAGATGATATGTACATGATATGGCGGTGACCATGGAACGTTCAATGCGGTATTTTCACAGCAGTGTATCGTTCCAGTTGTTAACAATTCGAAAACACTTTGCCCTAAACAAGAAAACAATGGGCGAACAAAAAAAGTATATAGTTGGAATCAGAGGTTATGAAGCCTAAATTAAAAAGCAGGCAACATATAAGAGTGATTAAATAATACACATAATTTTTAAAGGCTTGAGTAGTGGAACAAACCCATTCGAAACTGAAGTAAGAAAACAAAAGTATTTGGGAATGTACCACCGATCTCAAGACTCAACATGAAATCTCTTATATAGCAATATAAATACAAATCTTCGACAAGGGGTGCACAGTTCGTATCCTTAGGGATATCAACAATTTGTCTATAAAAATGATAAACGGTAGTTCAGTACCTGACGAAAATATAACCCAGTAGAAAAATAAGTGATTCACAAACTGTATGGCAAGTCCACATAGTGTAATTGTCCAAACTGCCGTTAGTAAAAAACGCTTTAATATTGTTACAGGCCAAAAAGTAGTATGTTCCCTAACAGCAGTATTTTGAATGAGGGCAATAAGCTTTTCTTTGATAAGGTTGTGAAGTACAGTTGTATATAGTGTAGAAAAAATCATAGGTACTTAAAAAATAAGCTTGACATTTATTGCAAATGTTATCAAGAACGTCGCCTGAATTGTTAATAGACCAAGAAGCGAAAACGGGGTTGGCTGGGGTATGAAATAAAACCTTAATATGGGCTTAACATGCTTAAACTCAAATATTGTAAAATTAAAACATGTAATAGGTCATTTTAAACAGGTTATCGCTTTTTTTCAGTAAAAATGTTTTTAAACATATTTTATTGCCGAAATATCGTTATAAAATCCTGCTAACATATGCTTTTTCATCGCTTAATTAATTAATTGAATGTTGTTTAACGGCTCATCAACACAGTATAGGTTATTTAGAGCCGCCCCAGAGAGAGGGGAAGGATACATAAGAATCCGGGAACCGTGTCCTACTCTTATAATCGAATAGATTCCTATGGTACTTTAACGTGCTCGGAGGATAGATCGATACATGGGACCGCCCGGTTTACGTCCCCATCCGACGGACGAAGCTAAGGGAAAGTATCTTGCCCAAGAACACATCGACGAAACTCAGTGGCACCACGGAGGATTGAACCCGGGGCCTCCGGTTACAAATCCGCCGCGCTACCGACTGCGGCGCACCAGCCTTCCCATCGCTTAATAGAATTAAGGCGGGACCACGTAATGAAGCCCTGAGTTTTCATAAGCTTTAGCACAATATTGTATAACGTGATCTTTAAAGGCAATAAGACAAGGTGTTAAAATTTGGAGATATTTGTAGTGGTGCAAGAACTAGAATTAGAAATAAAACGGGTTTTATATGGTTGTTTGTGTAAAACTTATACCGCATATATTTTGAGATTTGCAAGTTTATTTGTAACACAAAATACAGTTGCAAGATTTATTTTATGTTTCACACTACCCTTAAGCGTATCGAAATCTACACAGGATACCGATATAAGTTACCTGTGAATTTTGATTCTAACATACAATTAATTTAGTGTTATTGACCTTCACGCATTGGGATAATTTGCAAGTTATTTTGAGGGCGTGAATGCATAACGACCTTAATGGTTTGTTATGTGTTTGTGACTACATCTTTGTTTTGATTTCTCTGTATATAAACTATTCTGTACCGTAAAATATATTCTTAATAGCATTTTGTTGACTGAATAAAGCCTTAGATGCTATCATATGATCACGAAAGAATACACTTTGCACTTAATGTACTAATGGGTTATGAAAGAAGACCACACTTTATTATCAGGTATACATGAATAAAATACAATCTTAATGCAAGTGATATCCGGAACGTCCATCCTTAAATGGCTTTGGATATAATTATGTTGGCGTTCGTAAAACACTTCTGGTCCAATCTTGCCATAAACAATAGCAATGAAACACGGACTATCAAAGAAACACTAAAATGCTTTTAGCAATATTTATCTTGAACAGACGAGTTTTTAATATAACAAAACATCTACACAAAGAGCACGACCCTTTGTCTATCCCTAGTTGGCAAAAACATAACGCTTTAATCATGCGCATGCACTTACAGTCGTGTAGGTCCATTATTATACACATTTGTAGTGAATGGGCCAAAGACAAGTCAGTGCTGAGTTAATATTAAAAGAGAGGATTTTAATAAAACGGGACCAAACACTTCGACTATCAATATTTAGTAAATACATGTGCAAATATCCATGCACCTTTGGTAGGTTTATTGAATCACCCAAACACGTAATATGTGCAGCCATCCTTTGTAAACGTTCCAAACTCTAACGAAATGACATGTATCCCGTTTCGTGAACAAGAAGCAGAAGGTATAGCTCTAGTCTAGAGACAATGAACGTTGAATATCATGTACAATCATAGCAGAAATGCTGACCATTATATAAACCTTCCAGGTAATATGTTTACAATCTCGGATGCAGGTGCATCTATGCACGGTATAAACAGAAAGAAAGCAAGAAAGAAAGAAACAAGAACGAACTAAACACAAGGATACTATGAAGATAAATAAGACAAATAAAAGACAAAATCCATCTACGCGTGGTCCTTGGAAGAATTGTCATGTTTAACATTTGCTGGTTTAAACCAATTAGTCTCCAACTTTAGTCAATGATAGCTTCTAAAAGTAGATATTAAAGTCGAACCCATAGCATTCCAGGACCAAATAGTCAATCAAACACTCGCATCGATACAAACAACAAGTACAAATTAAGGCAAGATATGACATTGCAAACATAAAAAGGGTCGAAAATAGGGCTACCGCCTTGGGGTTGTCAGTAGCAAAAGAAGGCCTCTGGACTTTAAACCAGGCTCTAGGGTGCTCTTTGATGTTCTTGACATGCTCTTATGAATGTCAAGAAATAAAGCCATCTCTCTTACCATGCATTGTATTATAAATGTCATCATTTGAAATGGAGAGATGAAGATCGAGAAATGGTGCTATTGTATCAAAACTGTTGGTTTGATTACACCTGAGGACTGGTGGATAGATAGAACGGGTTTACAACATTAAGTATATGATCCAGATACCGGGATGTACTATTACAAGCAGTACTAATGTTTCTCTGACAAACTCAGCATAACATCTCTTAAAGCCCTGATATATTTATAAGCAAGACAAGTACTCCCTTCCCTAGTAAATGTCTTCTAAGCTGAATCAATTTACCGTTGAGTTGATGCAGTAGAGTGGTGAATATATCTCAAAACCATTAGCGGTACGACAAGGCAATCGGTCATCGAACAATGAAAACAAGCTTAGGAAACCACAGTAATACATGACTTGTAAAACACACATGAAAACAGGATTCCTGCTATCATTGAATGAATTGGAAGCGTGCGATGCTCCTCAGCCGTCCATGTGTGTCTATATGGGATTGGTAGTGTGCGATGGTTCTCGTCCGTACATCTGTGTCTATATGGGATTGGTAGCGTGAGCTTCTCCTCAGTCGTCCATGTGTGTCTATATGGGATTGGTAACGTGCGATGCTCGTCGGCCGTCCATGTGTGTCTATATGGGATTGGTAGTGTGCGATGCTCCTCGGCCGTCCATGTGTGTCACTATGGGATTGCTAGTAGTATAGATAGTGGGAGTACCAGCGCAGTTTCCCCATCGCGGGGAACGAGAACAACTAGTGAAATATGCCAGGGGGGACTCAGACGTAACTCTCATTTACACCAAGATCTAAATGTTAGCCACGCCTAAACCAACACCAACATATTTCATTAGTTTTCTCAAGCACCCCGCGCTGGAAAACTCCGCTGATACCCCCACTATCTATACTACTAATCAATCCGGTTTGTCATTTTAGAAGAGCGCAATTTTATTTTTTGTCTACTTTCGGCGAATCTACTTTTGGCGAAGTTGTTCAATAACATTTGCAACTCGTTAAGCAAAGTCAGACGGAACCGGGCAGTAGTCTTCATCATCGCTCTGCATAGTTCAAGATATTATTTAGGAGAGCGCAATTTTATTTTAGGAGAGCGCAATTTAATGTTATGTCTACTTTCGGCGGATCTACTTTCGGCGAAGTTTTTCAATAACATTTGCAACTCATTAGGCAAAGTCAGACGGAATCGGGCAGTAGTCTTCACCATCGCTCTGCATATCATTTTTTACCATGGAGTATTTTATTTTCCTGCACTTTGCTATTTTGTACTTCAGTTCAAGAAGCTCTTCTCTGTTTCCAGCCAGCTCACGTTCATAATTATCCATTTCAACCAGTAATCGCCTTTTTTTGGTGTCCATAAAATCATCACGGACTACCTCATATTCTACTTGGAGTTGCTTACCTCTCATAAATTCTCTTCTATATTTATCTTTTAAATGGTTAAGTTTTCTGCAAACCTTTTCTAATCTTTCTTGTTCCATTATATAATACTATATATAATTATTTTAAACCCTCGAATGCTACTCAACTATTACAATTAACTGTATGCTAACGTATCTTGTCCGTTATCTAATATGTACCGTTTATCATCATAAGCTGATAAACTTTTTTTATTTATTGCATAGCTGCTTATGTTATGCTTTTGTGATCTAATAACTTTCATCTCATGGTGAGCTTCAGTTGCTGTAAACAAAATCTTTTTGTAATCGTCATGTGCTATCTGTTTTTTAACAACACACATTTTAACACCCTTACATTTCTTTGCGCTAACCTCATTATCTAGCACATACGAATATAGTTTACTTCGCAACCCAACAAATTCAACAATAGGCATACCGCACGTTTCATCTTTCATCTTGCCAATAACTTTTTTTATCATTAAAATGAAATTGACTTTTCGGATCATAATCACAATTATCAAACAGTTCTTTATCCTTGTAAAAGTCCGCAAACACATCTTTTGTTTTTATTTCATAACACAAGGATTCGGTATCAGTAAATAATAACTTAGCTTTTCTATCATATTTGTTTTTGATATAGTTGTAATGGAAATCATACATCAAATATTTTGACAAGTCTAAAATACACATGCCAACATAACAAGGACGATTTAAAACTAATCGCTCTTTTTTTCTGTTTATGGCAAATACATTTTCATTAAACATTTTACAAGAAATAAATGAAGGTCTTGCTGCATATTTTAAGAGAACCTCCTCGTCGTGAGTCAATTTAACATTAATTATTTTTCTCAAATTGTCCATAGTTTTACCAAAAACTGAATTGTTCATCAGTTTGCAGAAATCCTTTTCAAAAGCATTTTTACCAGCTGTTCTCTTGGCGGTATTAAAGTCTATGTATGTTTTCAACCACTCTGATTCGTCGAACAGTATTTTTCGGTGTATTTTTGTTACCTTCAATCCAACCTTTTTATACAATTCTAAGTTTCTAAAATGCACGACATACTTTTCTTTATTTTTCAACGTCGTGACAAGTTTATTAACATTACAATGTCCTAAATTAAACTTTTGTTTTAATTGTTTACAATAGTCTGACAACCACTCATCTTTGATATTTAAACTTTCCGGGGCAAGAGGATAATTATTATGCAAGTCATGCAGTTTCTCAGGATACTTGATATCACATCCAACAATGTAATTTGATTTTCCTTTTTCAAACTTATCAACCCACTTGAAGTTGCCAGTACGTAACGGTTAACACATGGCCCACCCGTACAAGTTATTAGCATCAAGATATATTATGTACTTGCTTTCTTTTTTCTTGTCATGGTTTTTCATATATTTATTGTTACATGTAGCCTGTGAATATCTGTTTGCTCGTACCGCCTCTTAATCCTTTTTCCACAAACAAATATTGATCAATATCAGTTATTAAATCAAGTCGGATACCAGTCATCTTGAGGCATGCATCCCAGGCTAAACCAGGACTACTGAAGTAATGCCAAGGGTCTAATTTGTAATACTCAATGCACATTTTTCTAAAGTTTTCAAAAACATCTGTCAGTAACAGCACATCAGTCTTAAGATACAGATCATGATATTCTCCCATATTTTTAATATTAAATGTTCTCCATATTGTTTTAGCATGATCATAATCTGCATCTGAAATATGCTCATCATTTAATTGAGAATAAAAGCTATCTTTATCAGGCAACTTAGTATCCTTTAAGCGTTCAAAACTGTTCATGTAATCATAAGGATAAACGCCTTTTTCGTTTTATTAATTCTAGCTTGTCGCCAGAGTATTCCTGAGAGGTGTATTGAAACGAAGGGATATTTTTTACTAAATTTTCTAATGATTGAGACATAAACTGAAAACAGTCAATAAACACCAAACTTTGTCCTAATATAAAAGCCATGTACTTTTCCATGTTATTTGGTATAACATTTATGTTTTGTTTAAACTTTCCGATGTGTTGTATTATGAAGTGAGAGTCATATCCTCTCAAGTTATGAAACACAACAGGTATTTTTCTAGTCAACCTGAAATTAATATTACATATGTCATGAGCGCTTCCCCTATACTTTCCAGTTATATGACAATGGTCCCTGACTTTTCTGATGGAATTTTTATATGCTACTGTATAACCCGCGTCACCTTTTTTGAGAGTTGTTGCAAAACCATTACCACAAATATGACATGATTTAAATTTTTGGAATCCAGCTTCTTCTTCCTGTGACATTACTAGATCTTTTTTAAAGTTTGCATTCATAGTTTTCTTGCACCACTTTTCTTCTTCTATATTTTTTTTTCATAAACTGCATTTGGTCCTCTGTATGTCACAACTGGTTTTGAATATTGATCATCATAACAACAAACAACCTTATACCCATAACTACAATCAGTATGCTTTTGATATTCTTCTGTATGTGATTTTTTAGGATTGTTTGATACTGAAGACAAACAGGTTTATGTTTTTTCCAGAACTCTTTCTAATTAAAAGCACTGCCAGCATGTTTTACAAAACTATTTTCTTTCCTTGTGTGCTGTTTGATTATACATCAAACTGTTAAAATCTTTTATCCACACGTAATGATTGTTTTCTTCTTCGGTGATTAAAAGCATATCAATGTTTTTTCTGCTTTTTATTTTGATATGTGCAAAGGGTATACTTGATTATCTTTATACCCGAACATGTTAAAACAAATGTTGTTTTGTTTTTCTGTTTTTTGGGATATGTTTGATAGTAACAGGAAATGTAATTCCTTTGTAATCAAGATCACCAATATGATTTTTATATTTTGTTATTCTTTGAAGATCTTTTTCAACAGGAAATTCATAAAGCAAATGGCACCATCTAAAGCACTCATTATCTTTTTCATTTTTTATATTTATTAATCCTTTTTTAGAACAAACATGTTCTTTTGGTAAATCCAAATAAGAGCTACCCCGTAAAGGCTTATACTTTATTCGATTTATATAGTGTGCGTCTAGTGATTCAATTACCCAACCACTTCCCAACTGAATCCAATTTACAATTATATTTACAATTTCTTCCTGTGCTTTGTCTAATGCTTCTGATATTTGATTTCTGTTTAATATTATTACAGCCTTTGTAAAGTAAAGTAAGCTGTTTGTATACACAATCAAAACCTCCTCTATCATCCGATACTTGTTTTTTAAAAGTAAGTTTTATATCAAAGCTTAATTTAAATCCATTTGTCTTTCTTAGTTCTTTTTTAAGAAAGTTCACAACTCTTGATTGTGTTTTTTGTAGTTGTCTGAGCGGATCATTACTGACAACATTTACTTTAAAAACCTTGCTATACTGTTTTGCGGATGTTTCAGTTTCTCGGATACTCATTATATAATATTACATGAGATTATTTCTTTAAGCCTCTATTAATTAATTAATTAATTAATTAGATAACATTCTTTTATTTAATATGTTTACCCTCATCGACGTCCTCATCGAGATCCTCGTCGGCGTCCTCATCAGTGTCTTCATCGACGTCCTCACCGGTATCCTCATCAGTAACCTCATTAATATGTTCACCGGTGTCCTCGTTAGTAACCTCATCCAAGAGAGCATTTATTTCATTATCTCCGAAAGCATTTTTCCTCAAGAACTCTATTATCTATCATATGACTTATTTTTACATGATATTTGCAGTATCTGTCAAAATCAACAGTTTCAAGATCACCTCCAGCTGCCAGTGATTTTATTGTTATCCTGTATTTGCAATAGTTTATAAATCCGTCTTTATCAAAAACTTCTGCATCAATCATTTCTTTTAAACTTTCGACAAACGTTTCAAAGTCTTCATGACATCCGATATCAGTATTAATCACATGAGGTTTTTCTAGATTGCTGATTAGATTATCTCTGAACAACCTAACATTTTCAGACATTACTTTTAATTGTGTTTCATTAGAAATCTTAATTTCTTTTTCTGCTAGATCTGTGAGAAGCTTTACAGCATCATTGCACTCAATCTCAGTTTTTATTGCCCAATATTTTTTAAAAGCTGCAATATCATCTGACAATCGTTGCATGTGAACAGTTTCAAACTCTTGATAAGTTCATTTGTCTTGGTTAAAAGAGCCTTCTCGCAAGCAGCTACTTTCTCATAAACCTTCTGTTCCTTTCAAAATGTTTTCTTTCTTCTTCCGCATAACTGTAAATACTCATATATTAAAGATTATATTAAATTAAAAAGTTTTTAGGAATGGTACTAAAATCTTTGATTTCCATAATTTTATTATCATCTGTTATTTTTGATATATATACCAATCGTCCAGATGTTGTCAAATCTTTTCTCCAATTTTGTTTTTTTCCAAAAGTCCGGCCGCCCAATCTTTTTTAAAAGCTGCAATATTTTTTCCAAGTGTCTGGTATGAAATTCCCTATGATCATCAATATCCTCTTTTATTTTATCCGTAAGAGCCTTTTCAAGGGCAGCTACTCCAAATAGTATAGTTTTTTCCTCTTCAAAATGTTTTCTTTCTTCTTCCGCAAAACTGCAAATACTCATATACTATAGATTATATTATTTTAATCAACCATACATAATAATTTCAATTCCTTGCTTGAGTAAAACATCATAGCGGGCAATAAAAGAAACTTCGTATAATTTTGGTTGGCAACTGGTTGCCTCTGAAATTATTTTTTTACAAAAAGCACGCAGTTTGTTTATATCTCCTTTTTTTATTTTCCATGACAGTTTTAGTTGTTTTACCATTGTTATGATTCTTTCTGTAAAATCTTGAAAGTTTGAAAAAATTAAAAGCTCTGCATCAAATTTACTCGCATCTTCAAAATTAATAGTTTTTGCATGTTCCGTTTGATCTTTCTTAAAGTTTTGATTTTCTTTTCTATACGTTCCATTGATATAATTACATAAGATAATATTTCTTTAAGCCTATATTTAAATATATAATGCTATACTATAATATAATGAATTGCAAATATTGTGAAAGAGTTTTAGATATTATTGATCCTCCTGAGTGGTGCTCAGATTGCATCTTATTTTACATGACTAATAAAAAGAAGCTTTGTAAATATTGCACCAGAGCCAAACTGTGTTACAAGTGTACATACATGTGAATTGTAATGATACTTGTGAAGTTTTCGATAACGAGCGTGTTTGCCTTAATTGTGGCACTCATAACGGTTACAATATTATTGCAGGTTACAATTACAGCCGAAAGAAAACTATTTACCACAGAAAGTACCATTTGGATAAATACTTGGTAGAATATGATTTGTCTTCTGCAAATAGACAAAGATTTGAAGATTTGTTTTACAAAATTGTTAAAGATTTTGGATAAAATAGAAGGTCGAAAAAGATCAATCAAATTTAAATACATTTTTCAGAAAATATTTAAAATATTAAAAATAGAAAAAGAAACAAAACCGATTAAAACAAAATCAACCTGAGAAAAGTACGATAGGACATGGAAACAAGTTGAATTACGACTGAATGCCATGACCGTTTAACTAGCTTAATGCCCATTAAGCTTGAACCTTTTCATATAAATTTCCAGAGGTTCTGTAAAGTTGTCATTCTTTTGAATCTCTAATATTTTATTAAAGACAATCCTAATTACATGTACCTCTTCATCATTTTCTAGTCCTGTGGTTGTTTGGACATATGATAAAAGATTTTTAAAACTCCTATGATGTGTTCTTAACAAAGTCTTTCTTTCTGCTATTCTTGTTTTGCTTGCAAAAACAGCAACTACTGGAGGAACTGCACCAACTGCAGCCACGAAAACAGGAATTGCCGGAACCAATGCCAATACGGCAGTATATCCGATTATTCCACTAACAATTTGTAATGTTGTGTTTATAATACCGCACAATTTATAACTGGTCTGTATGCAGCTACAAGTCGTGTCAAGTGATCAATTAATTCTTCTTTAGTCTTCATGTATAATTACAGTTAGACAATAATTTAATTAAGATATTTAGAAAATAGTTGCTCGTGTTCTTTGGATGATAATTTACCTATTTTTGATAATTCATCGATTATGCTAATACCTTTATTTACTAACTGCGGACTATTATTTCCTGATTCGATACTTCCACATACAAACTCTACATCATCCATCAAATCTTTAGGATTATTGTAATATTCAACACAACCTCCTAAAATCTTCTTGAACTTTGAAGAACCTTTGTGAATTGGCAAACCAGATAATTCTGTTAGTTCCTCAAAAGCATTCTGAGACAGCTTTGAATAAGTTTTTTTCTTATTGTAACGCTTTGTTATCAAGTCAATAAAATCATCATCCACTTTCAAATCTAGCATAACTGCTTCTCCTAGTTTGGCAATAAGCTTGTGATGACCAACAAGCTTGGGTAAATCAATTTGTAACACTCCATAGTGGCCTTCTTTGTCGACTTTGTAGGAATTTATTTTTGTTGCATCCCCTTGCCAGTCTTTTGTACAGTTTCGCTAGCTGCCCGAATTCGCTCAGGTAACCTTTTTATGTAAAATCCAGAGCATTTGCCTGCGCGGATCTCTGAAGTAATATTGCCATTTCGCGTTTATATGCACTGGATTTCGCATCATCTTACCTCTCTCGGAGTCTTTTTTCGCTATGGTTGTTTATTTGTGTACTTAGACCATTTATCTCGCGGGATATTTCCTTATATGCCCCTTCAGCCCATTTAATATATTTATCATATTTAGCTTCTCCTTTCATAATACCTGGTATTTCAGATGGCACTGGCAATTTATGCTTATCAAGTACTTCTTTATTCATACCAGCATCCAAGTCAATATCATACACCGGTTTGGATTCCTCATCTTCCCATTCCCCATCATCTTCTTCTATCTCTTTCATTATTTTTTCTTCCTCGGGACTAAATGACGTACGTTTTTTTTTATTTCTGCAAATAGGTCTGTCCCGGGTTCGGCAGCTTTTGACCTTAGCACTCTGTCTGAAGCACTTCTTAATTTTGGTTTCTTAATTGCCTGCTCTAGTTCCTCTCGGTAGCCGGCCGACGATAGTTTAGGATCTGCGGTTTTCTTGGCAGCTGGGTTTTTAACGTGTGGCGTTGGTGGTAGTGTTAGTGGCAGCGGTGTTGGCGGCGGCGGTGGTGGTGCTATAGCTCCGCGATCAGGCGGTGGTGGTGGTGGTGCTATAGCTCCGCGATCAGGCGGGGCAAGTAATTGCGGACGTATTGCCTCGGGAAGAAGAGCCAACTGCTGACGTATTTCTGGAAGGGTAATCAAATGTTCAGCTAGCCCCCTTGTTTGCTCGGTTATTTCGCTAGTTACAGGTTTAAATACTTCTGTGTATAAATCACGACTAGCTCCTTTTCCTAGTTTTTTCGGATAACTTTATTCTCGTATTCTTTAACAAGCTCACTCGCTTTTCGCATTTTATCTGTTAATTCTTTCCATTTTAACAAAGACATGTAATAATATAAGTTAGATTAAAATAATATAAATTAAAATAAGTTAAGACGAGTATTATCCAAGCATTATTATAATGCAAATCCCAAACTATGATATGAAAACAGAAAACGGTAATTTTAAACAACTATGGAACTTCATGCCAGACTGTTGTTTTAGAATGTTAATTTGCGGTAATTCAGGTTCTGGCAAGACAAACACATTAGTTCACATGTTGCTGAAACCTTTAGTTTACTACGACAAGATTTATTTGTTTGCTAAAAACTTGGAGCAGTCCAAGTATCAGGTTTTGTCATACAAACTTGAAAAGATAGCAAAAAAGAATAAAATCCCAGTCGAAGATATACTGGAGTGTTCAAATGATGAAGTTATCCCTGTGAATGATTTGGATTCAGATAATCAGAAGATAGTCATTTTCGACGATTATGTTTGTGAACGCAATCAAAACGATATTATTAATTATTTCATCCAGGGAAGACACAAAAATTGTTGTGTAATTTATTTTTCTCAATCTTATTACAAAATTCCCAAAGACATTCGTTTGAACTGTTCTTATTACATCTTCTTCGCGACTCCGGCTAATCGCGAGCTGGGTATGCTTTCCAAAGAACAAGATGTCAGCAAAGATCAGTACAAAAAAGCAACAGACAAACAGTACGACTTTCTGTATCTGGATCGCCTGACAAAGTTAGCGAAACGTAACTTCATCGGCGATTTATAACCGGCCGAGGAAGTTAGTCAAAATAAACTTCACTGGTGATATTTAATCTAATCATATTATATATAATGGGGCTTTTTAATGATCTTGGCGAGGAAGTTAATATTACAAATTTTGGTATTGTGCTGTCTGAGTACGTAAAACAAAAACATTTGATTAATTATCTTCACAAGGGTAGAAACCAGGAAAATGTTTTGAGAAGTAATCTTGACATGAATAAAAATAAAATGATCAATGTAGGCAATCCAGAAAAAGCGGATGATGCAGCAACAAAGCAATTTACTCAAAGAAGAGTTGCAAAAATCATACGTGATTATAATATTGATAAAATTTACAAGCAAACCGTGGGAACATGATTGAAATTCAAAATGGATTGAAAGATGAAATAAAACTTCTGGGTGATGCTTTGAAAGAGCTAGAAAAGAAAAAGACGGATTAGAAGATAGCGAAAACTACAAGAAATTAAGTGAACAAATAAGGGCTGGTGTTCAACATATTAATACACGGATTGGGGAAATCAACAAACTAATGGTTGATAACAATGAACTGGTAACTGCTATTGCTGATGCTTCAAAACAAATGAGAACTGCTTTTACTACTGAAATAACTCAAATTAAAATATTACATGAGCAGATAAATACCAACGTTGCTGATATCAACAAAGAATTTGAAGACATCAAAAAGAAAATGGTTGACGGTATGTCGCTAGAGACTGCTTTGAGCAAACTCGTTGACACTGGTAAACTTGAGACTGCACTGAGCAAACTGGTTAACACTGATAAACTTGAGACTGCTACTGATGACGCTTCAAAGCAATTGAAAGCTCCTCAGGATGAAAGAAGCAAGGCTTTTGATGGTGAAATAGCTTTTCTTAAAGAGCATAATCAAAAATCTGATAGTCGGCATACAGCAATTATTGGTATGATTGATGGGTTGAAAGTAAAAGTAGACTATTTAAGCCGGATTCTACTTGTTGAATATACAATACTAGACGGAATAAGTATTATTCAAGATTTTGATGGTAGATATAATACTTTTGTATCATACCCGACGCAAAAACCACTTAAAAGAACCAAACGTAATAGTTTTTTCTTCATGCGTTTACTCTTGTAGCCAATTCACTTATAAAAGGTGAAGAATATTATTCTGTGAGAGGAGACGACGAGCTGGGCGAATTAAGAATTTTAAAAGAAGGCCGTTATGTATTTGAAGTAGATTTTACTTATACAGGAGCAGATGTAGGAGAATTGATAATTGTTATAACAGGTGGGAATAGAAAGCATTTTGACACGGCGGAGATAGAGGGCAGGTCTGTGTTAAAAGAAACATTTGAATTATATCTCAAATCACCATCTATTACTTTTTTCTCTGTGCTTGTGGCAGTAGGCTTTACACTTGTTTACAATTTTGAAAAATCAAGTTTTCCCGCGCTTGCAATCAGTACTGTTATTCATTCGATCTTTGGAGATCGCTGAGCCCGATACTTATATTTAGTGTTCGGTGGTATATTTTCAATTTCTTTTGTTTTCTTACTTATTTTCGATTCGGTGGTTCCACTACTCCGACCGATAAAAGGCTCTGGGTATTGTTTAACCACTTATAGGATATGTTGTCTGCTTTTTAATTTAGTCTTTTGGCTGTTACTTGTGATACGCAGGCTTCATAACCGCTGCTCCAAACTAAATTCCATTATGTTTATTTTGCTCTTCGGGGCATTTAATTTTATTAGATACTGGGACCATACGCCGTACGACATGGGAAAGCATATAACTCCATGTCCACCGCCGTATGCATGCCATCTTTGGGATGGTTAAAATTGTGTACAATTGATTTTAGGAATATTGAGTTCTGCTCAACCCGGGGCTAGAGGGCGTATGCGGTAGCTAGCATATTTCACTACCGCTCATGAACAGTCTCAATCAAACCGAGACTGCAATATTTCGTATGTGTCGTGCTCGGCCGTTTTCAAAGGTCCATTATCATACTCTATTTTAAACTGTTTTATTTAAGTGATTAATTTTATCTACTAATATGTATAATGGAACAAAAAATTGTATTATCATCAGAAAAAGCGTCAATAATTAATAGCTCAAATACACCGAGTAATTTTACAACTGTATTTGAAACACCATTAATATTAAGCAAGAACAAACAGTATGGTATTGGACTTGATAAGATTAATTCCATGACTTACTCATGGTATAATATTAGTGAGGATTTTAATAACAAAGTGATAAGGTATCACAATGGAACATATTGGAAAAGTATCATTTTTACAAATGGAAATTACAGTTATGCTGATATCGATAATTACATAAAAGAAACATTGACTGTAAACAATGATTTAACCGATGACTCGCCCATCCCGATAAGAATTGAGTTTGATTGATCAAGTTTCAAATGTTTGGTTACCATCCATAATAATTTCATGCTTGATTTAAGAGAAACAACTTTCACACCTTAATCGGGTTTGACAAAGATGCAGTTATTAGAGAAACTAAATTTGGAACTGTGACACCAAACATAACAAATTATATCGATACATTGTACATCCACTGTGATTTGATAAGTAATTCTATTGTTGATGGATCATACGGGGATGTTATTTATGAAATAAGCACAGCTGATCTTACGAGATCATATCCTTTCAAAGACGAACCGATAAGAGTCGGGTTCCGTGAAGTAAACACAACGATCATTAAGAGTATTAATATTTACATAACCAATTTCTCTGGTAAGATTATTAATCTTAATGGTGTCAACACATCATTTCGTTTTGTTTTGAAGGAATTAATGTAACATAAGTTATATGGCGCGTTTAAAAAATGTTTATGACACTAGTACTGGAACATATACTCAAGTTGATCAATTAACTGGAGCTGGCATATTTGACATTTTTTCAAAAGTCGGATCAAAGATATTTAGCGAGTCTGTGAAAACAGCAGGTAAAAAGGCATTAAAAACTGCTGGTAAACAAATCTTAAAAAGTGGTTCTAAAAAACTTGGGGATGAAGTAGGAAACATGGCTGCTGATAAGTATTAAACCTAAACCAAAAGGTGATATAATTTTAAGAGACCTCACAAAAGCTGATAACAAAAAAGAAGTTGTAGCTGAAACTGAAGAAGATGTAAATGCAAAAATTAATAGATTACTCTTCGGAAGGGGAATTCAATGCAAGAAATAATCGATTAATTAATAAAAAAATAATCTAATTTATAGTATATATAGATGTTTCGAAGTAATCAATATAATACTAGATATGAATATGTACCTATTCAGTTAGATACCCCAATAACACGGCCTGGAAATAATACCAGACAAATGAAAAGTGGTTATCAGTTTACACTAAATGATACAAGTTCTTACTTTGATTGGTATAATGCATATTTTGAAATCAGTTTTCAAGTAAAACAACTTGCTGACGGGGCCAATTTCGCAGTCGGTGATGAAATTGCTCTGATTAACGATGCAGCTTCACTGATTGATCAAATGCAAGTAAAGCAAAATGGAAAAATAGTTTCCGATGGCAATAATCTTCACAGATTTGTTAATGTCAAAAGCTTGCTTGAAATTTCTGACGATTATGTAAAGACAACCGGAACAAATGAATACTTTTATTTAGATAATACGGCTGCTGCAGAATCTCGAGATGATCAAGCTGGTTATAATTCAGGATTTGCGATTCGTCATGCTTTAATCATAACTAATCAAAAAGTTGACTCTATAATCCCATTAAACAAATATTCCTTCTTTGAAGGTTTGGAAACAAACATGCTTCCTCCTAGTCAGATTCAAATCAGCTTGCAACTGACAGATGATAATGTGCTAATTTTCAAAGCTGGTGGTGATGATGGTCGGGTAGTTATTAATAAATTAGTTTTGTGGATAACCAGAATGATATTTAACTCAGATGGTTTAAGTTATGTGATGACAAATCATATGACATCAACAAGATGGCCTTATCTTCGTGAAATGATACAAGAAAGCGGAAGTTCTCAACTAACTGAATCCGTATTTAGAATTACGGCTGGTGTTAAAAATCCCAAACATGTGTTTGTGGATTTGCAAAGGTCAGACAAGAGTTCTTCTCAAACACAAAATCCTCATCTTCTGGATACGTTTAAGGTAAATGCTGCTAATACTAATTGCTATTTACAATCAGCTAGATTGGAAGTTGGAAATGGAGTTTATTATCCAGAAACCGAATATAGTTATGCTAATATCATGAGAATATTCAGAGATGTTATAAATTATTCTTACAAGCAAAATGATAAAAACACTGGAACTTTACTCATATGGGTAATTTTAAAACTCTTTTCGGAATGATACATTTTGAGAAAATGAAGTCAGTATTGATCCGAAACAACTAAGTTTGAGATATAAGCTAAATATACCTCTTGGGGCTCCTTATAAAGTTTATGCTCTGGTTCTCTATGAAGTAGATGTAGTTATTGACAATGTCGGAAATGAATTGGTAATAGTTTAATCTAACTTATAATATATATGACTTACGTAAATTATTTAGTAAATGTATCAGATGGCCAGAAACGAAGTCTGGCAAAAGCATATGAAAACAAAAGTGAATTAACGCTCAGGCTAAAACATAACCAACTAACTGGAAACTTACCTTTGCTACTTACAGCTACCCAGATTAACAATATTAACAAGGCTAAATCTGGTGGGCAGGGATTAGACATTAATATATCAAAATCGCAAATGAGATCTCAGTCTAAGAACGGAGGCTTTTAGGTGCATTAGCTGGTTTGTTGACTAAAACAATTTTACCAACAGTTGCTAAATTTGTTTCAAAAGTATTAGCACCACTAGCAACAGGAGCACTTAGTGGTCTTGCTAGTACTGGAATTGGTAAACTATTCGGAAATGGGATGGTAACTATTTCTAGTGGCAAAAAGCAAGCACTTCTCGGATCACATAAATTAACACTTGCACAGAGAAACAAGATAATAAAGTCAAAAGTTTGTTGTCCTATTAAACTGACAAAGCAGCAACAACAAGAAGGAGGATTTCTTGGAATGCTTGCATCATTAGGAATTCCATTGATTGGATCTCTTATTAGTGGTTTAACTGGAAAATGTTTGCAAGTAGGTAGAAAAGGAAAAGGACTAAGAGTTGATCGTGGAAAAGTTTGCAAGTAGACTCACAAATTAGACCGTACATTCATAAAAAAAGTTAAATTTCAAAAACGAGCCTATCTCTAACTTAGATATAATAAAGTAGGTTAAGCAACTAGGTATACATAAATTCAGGGAAGTGTTTAGCAAGAACAAATTACCAACAACACAAAATAAACAAGAATGTGGTATTATTAATCTTGATGATCATACTGGACCTGGTACACACTGGACTTGTTACTATGATAATTATTACTTTGATCCGTTTGATTTGAGCCCGCCAAAAGAAGTTTTAACTTACATACCTGATATAAAATACAACAACATTCAATATCAAGATAAAACAAGTGTCCTGTGCGGATATTTCTTTTTGTGCTTTGTCAAAAAGTTGCAAGAAGGAAACAGTGTGTACGATATTCTTTACAAACCTATAGAAAATGAAAACATAATAACATCATATTTTGTAAACGAAGTTTAATCTAATCATATCATATATGAGTTACTGTATAAAAGAAAAAATGGTTACTGAAAATGTTGATCCTAAGTATGTTTTAGCAAAAAATGGTAGAAAAATGTTAAGAGCAACTTGAGCGTATTGTGGTATTACTAAAACAAAGTTTGTTAAAAACACAGAAGGTGGAAATATTGATATTCATAAAGCTTTGCTCCCTTTGCTACCCAAAAAAGGGCTAACACTTCCTGGTTATAAATAGTGTGGTCCCGGTAATCCGCTTGATATCGGAGAACCTTCAAATGAATTAGATGCTGTTTGCAAAGATCATGATATTTGTTATGATGAAAATCCTAGTAATAAATCGATGTGTGATAAAAACATGCTTACTGGTTTAAAATCTAGTCAGTCTAAAACTATTGGAGAGAAGATTGCTAAGAATTTGATAGTAAAACCATATATATGTATTTTGGGTGTTCTGCTGTAATCCATCGTCTCGCTTCGCTCGCCTCTGATTACAGCAGAAACACCCAAAATACATATATATAATAAATCACCATGAAATGATGATTTACTTGATTTATTAAAACTTTTTTTAAAATAGGGGTAGTGAAGAACACAAGTTTAATTTTTTTAGGTTTTGAGCTTTGTGTAGTAGGTAAGGTTACGTGATTATTGTCATGTCAGAGTAAGGTTACGTGATTATTGTCACATGCATTAGCTCATGTGATAAGCATCTATTTATATCAACCAATCGGTGAAGATCATGTGATAAGTGTCTATTTATATCAACCAATCGGTGAAGATCATGTGATAAGCGTCTATTTATATCAACCAATCGGTAAAGTTTTTGGTCTTCCTGACGGGTATATAAGGCGGTGAAAACTACGGATTAGCACTCTCACACGGTGACATACCCTATGGGAATAGAGACCTGAAAGAGTAAGGATAAAACTAGGATTATTTTTTATGAAAGGTAAGTCCATTTTAAATTTGTATTTAATTTATTTTTATATTTTTAGAAGGTTCTAGATTGAATACAAAGGTGGTGGATCGTACTCATACACATTACTAAAACAATTTATTACACACTTTTTAGACTTTTTTGTAAGGTTGCCATTGCTTCCTTTCTTCCCTGCTCTACTAGTTCTTTGTTTTGAGCTTCACTTATTTTAGCCTTTTTTTGTTTTGTGTCCTGTTTTAAACTATAATATTTATCCAACTCATCTAAAATCATCTTAAACTCTTGATCAGATATTTGTGCATCACTCAACGCTTTTGATATTAACTGCTTTATACTATTTAACTTAGACTCTGCTAAAGTTTTTATTTCATGATGTTTTTGAGCTTTTACATTAAGCTTGCGTCTGATAAAATTAATACAAACACCTGTAGCTCCACATACTATTGCTGCTATTTCTAAAGGTAACAAAACTGGAACATTGGGTTTAAAAACAATCAAATGGGTCTGGTTCTTTCTTAAACAATCTTGGTCTAGTCGTCTCTACTGGAGCTGTTGCCTGTAGTTTAGGTGTCTTCGCTACATTTTTTCTTGTTATCCCCAAAACTGATATAGCTGTCATTATACCCATATATATGAATGCAAATTTTTTAAAACCATTTACCTTTTTTCCTATCTCTTGCATGGAATATGTTTGTTTCTTTTCTTCTTCTTGTTCGTCTTCCAAAACAGATTGTTCATCTTCCTGCTGTTCCAGCAACAAATCTATGTCATCTTTTTCTTCTCCTTGTTTTTCCAACAGACGGGAAAGAAGTTGCGTCTGTTTACGACTTTCTTCTGCTATGGTTTCCAGATTATACACCACATCTTCTGGTGTAGGTATCTCTTTTAATATTCTGTCACGTTCTATGTTGTCATGTGGTATAAGTTCGTCTGCTGTATATGGTTTTTCATTCTCTTCCTCCCTTATAATGTCTTCCCTTGTAATACGAGGGTCCTCCCTTGTAATACGAGGGTTCCATATCTTCCTTAGTTTGTCATTTCCGATTCTATATCTTTTCATCGCTTTGTTTGCAGATATTTGTCCACGTAGTCCACGAAGTTCTTCTATTTGTTCTTGTGTCAAGTATCCTCTTTTGTTTTCCATGTTTTTATATTATGATATATTTTAAAATAATATTAGAACACAACCAATTTTGATATTGTCTGTATGCAGTTGAAGACTGTTTGGAATATTCTGTGTGTAGTTGAAGATTGTTTATCATCGTCTGTATATATTTTAATATCATCTGTATATATTTTGACACTGTCTGGATATAGTTTGACATCGTTTGACATCGCCTGAGTATCATCTGAGTACCATCTATGTATCATTTGATATTGTCTGTATACAGTTGAAGACTGTTTGGAATCTTCTGAGTGTAACAGAAAGATTATTTGGCTATCAGTATGCTAAGGAAATAGATTCACAAAAACGTAATAGAGAATGGGTAAAGAGATTACCAGAAGTTGTTAAAGCCATAAATGCGGAGACAAAAAAGCCCCCTCCTGTTGAAACAAAAATATTAAAAGATGATCCTATCTGTATGAATGCATGTGTAAGATATTTATATCAACCTGGGGAACAAGAAGGTGGAAGACGCAGAGCAACTGATCCAATGTGGAGTGTAGATATTCACAAGATTAAAAGTTATATGGTGACGCAAGGTATAAGAGTTTATTATTTCAAAGAAGAACTACTTATTGTTCCTGTTGATACCCAAATTCATAAGTTTTTGTAGAAACCATGTGCATCAGTTGTAATTCCATCTTCTCGAATATATCTTTTTGAGTAGAATGGTGACAGTGTAACTTTGTTTACTGTTATACCATATATTTGATGCTTTATTGATCGCATCATATTCATTTCATGGGTGTATATTTTCTTGTTAAACAATGCATCTTTATAGTTTTCAAAGTTGATATGTTTTTTGACTACATATTCTTTTACACCCTTTGCTTTTTTAATGAGTTGTTCATCCGCTCTCAAAATAGAATATAGCTTTGGTCTTAATCCAACATGTATCACATACTTTTTCTTGTCCATAAGATTAGGAACTAGTTGTTCTGTCATAATATTATTTTCTAGCAAATCTGTCTGATAAGCAGACAGCCATTCTTTTTTTACTGCTAATTTTTCTGGTGCAAGTGGATACTCATTATGAGATTCATGAAGTTCTTTTGGATATTCCAAATCAACTTCAAGTATTTGTCCTCTACCAGGTTTTGGTTTAGAAAATCTTCCACTCTTATTTTTGAGTTTCCAAACAAATCCAGAATATGGAAGTGCCTGACTCATTGAATGCCCATAAAGATTATTTGCATCAAAATACATTACGAAGTTATTTTTATCGTCAGGTCTATAACCAACCACATGTGGATTATTTGCTTTGGCATATCGTTTTGATACCATACTTATACCACCTCGCATTCCCTTTTCTAGAAACAAATGCATGTTAATGTCTGTCAAAAGTTCTAAATTTATTTTAGAATATTTAAGTAAGGCATCCCAAGCTAATCCAGGTGCTGTATAATAATGCAAAGCATCAAGTTTGTATGCACTCATACATGTTTTTCTAAAAGTTTGAAACACATCTGCTAGCAAAGTTACATCAGCTTTCAAATATAAATCATGATAATCTCCAAGAGTTTTACAGTTAAACTCTTTCCATATTCTTTGAGCATATTCATAATCTTTGGGGCTTATACTTTCATCTAATAAACTACTGTAAAACTTTTCTATGGGCGGTAATTGTGTTTCCTTAAATCTTCCCATGCTGTCCATATATTCGTATGGATAAACACCTTTTCGTAGAAGTTCAGGTTTAAGAGATAAATTATAATAGTCTTTAAGAGTTTTACAGTTAAACTCTTTCCATACGGTTTGAATATATTCATAATAATCTTCTTAATATTTGGACTTTATACCTTCCTTTAAAAAACTACTGTGAAACTTTTCTACGGGCGGTAATTGTGTTTCCACACTGCCCATATATTCATCCGGGTAAATAGCTTTTCGCATAGGTAAATGTTTAAACTGATTTTTAGTAATTATAAAATTATCTGCGCTTGTTGCATCAACCAATTTTGACAGAGACGTACCCATAAATTGGAAACTGTCTAAAAATCTAAGTTGCCCAGCACTAAATGATATGTATTTTTCAGCATTATTTGGGATGCATGTAATATTACCTACCATTTTATGTATTTTCTGCATAATCAAATGACTATCATATCCTTTGAGGTTGTGAAATATAACAGGGATAGTTGTTTTGTTTGGTTTTATTTTTAATTTCAGGTTACAGTTTTTATGTGCTGCACCTCTGTATTTTCCTGTGAAATGACAGTGATCTTTTACTTTGCAGTTCTTATCATTATCTATTATATTCTCGCATATCCAGCAGTGTGTTGCTTTTTCATAATCTATTTCATTCTGCTGTGTCATGATTAATGGTTTCGGGTGAGCAAATATATTATTGAACTTGCTCTTTTCACATTCCAAATGATTTAAAAAAAAATCAACAGTATCTTCACCTCTGTAAATAACAGGTTCTTCTGTTTTACCATCATATCTGACAACTTGATATCCAAATCCACAAGCTTCGTGCACACTTGTGATTTCAGATTTCTTTCCAAATTTAATTGATTCTGGTTTGAATATACTTTCAAAATCAGCATATATTGCATAGGGCACAGGCATTTGATTTTGATGGTTTTTAAATTGGATGTTTGTGCCTTTTTTTGGCATTTCTATTCGGCAAGAGTTTTTATTGATACCATCACAGTCTTCTTTGTGTTTGGTAAGTAGTTTTATTCCAGAGTAGCCGTAAAGACAACGATCGCAGAAGTAAGTTTTACCATGATGTTTGTTTTGATCATAAAGTAATCTATTTAGATTTTTAATCAAGCAATAATGATATTTTGTTGTTTTAACTTCGTCAGAATAATCATCAGGGTTATAATTATCATCTATGATTCCTTCTTCATTGTTTGGATCATCTTCGTTCTCTGGTTCAACCTCAGTGTATTCAGAGATTAACATCAAATTAATTCTTTCAATGTCTTTCGGCTGCTCTGATATTTTATATGGAAAAACAGATACTTTTTTATTTTTGTCTGATACAGCACATCAGTAAACATTAATAGCAAGATTGTTTTGTTTTTCTACTTTGCTTATTTGTGAAATCGGAGTGGGAAAATCAATACCATCCATATTCAACTCACCCATGTGTTTGTTGTAACTGGATATCCTAGTTGGATTATTTTTATTAGGCCACAGAGCAGAAACCAATGCTACTTCCAAGCACTTATTATCTTTATTGTTAACATTTATAATTGCTTTTTTTATCAGATACTGCTTTATGCAAAGGAATATATGAAGAATCTTTTAATGGCTCATACTTTGCAAGATTTAAATAAAACATAACACAGTAATCAATCTCCAATCCAGATGCTTTGTTTGTAAATCTTTCAAGGCCCTCTTGTATATTTGCAGATGATAAATCATACAACTCATCTATTTTTTCAGAGGATAAAATTGCATTTTGTTCACTGTGTAATACTGCTGTGGTGTATTTTTTTGTAGCACCATCATCTTTGAATAAATTTACAGTAAGACCTAATTGAAACTTTAATCCATTCATCTTTGTCAGCTCTTTAGTTATTTGTTTCGTAATAATAGATGTTTTATCATGAAATAGTTTCTGAGGGTCTTTGTTTTTTTGGGCAGATATTTCGTATGCTTTGAAATATCCACACATTGGCTTGTCAACCAGTTTTAATTCTTCTTTAAAATTTCTATCATTAAACTCTTTCAATTCATTTATAACATTGTTTCGTAATTTGGCATATTTTTGATTTTGCTCTTGTAATTTATCATATTTTTGCTTTTCTTGTTTACGTTGTTTTTTAGCACGTCGTCTCTTAAGTAAATTTTTTAATGTTTGAGATTTAACCTCTTTTGGAGTTTCTTTTGGAACTTCTTTAAGAGCATCTACCATCTTTCTAAGCTGATCATTATTAATTACTCCTTCCCGGTGTAATTGTAAAATGTAGTGAACGTCTTCGGTACTCATTTTTGTAATATATATCATATTATTTTTTTTCTTAAAATAAAAAAAATATTTATTATAACAAGAAAAAGAAAATGGAAAACACTGAGAAAATTTGCCAATTTCTCAAAGTTGGAGATCACGAACCTTGTAAAAATAAACCAACAAAAGATTCAAACTACTGCAGTTTACATAAATTCAGATTAAAGCAAAGTAAAGTTTTACCGTGTCTAAAATGTGAAAAAGGTACAAGTGCAAAATATCAAATTTGTGTTGGTTGTGGTGCTCATATAGTTAGATTAAGACATAGATACTGGGAAGTAGTAAAGCCATATAGAGATTTAATGCGAAAAAATCAAACTGTATGATTTTCTATTAAAAAATCATAGTTTATTATATTCGTGTTGGGTGTAATTTTGATAACTTATAAAAAAAATTAAACTTGCAATCTTCACTACCCCTATTTTAAAAAAGTATTAATAAATCAAGTAAATTTCATGGTGATTTATTATATATATATGTATTTTGGGTGTTTCTGCTGTAATCAGAGGCGAGCGAAGCGAGACGATGGATTACAGCAGAACACCCAAAATACATATATATAAACCAGTTATTAGTGCAAAATATAAACTAGGACTTGGAGAGCCAAAAAACGGGAAAAGGCGTTGAAATGGACTGATAAGTTAGCAGATGAACTCCATAAACCTATACGAAGAAAGTTCAACCAACGCCGTGTGATTGTTAATGAAATTGATAAAATATGGTCTGCTGACTTGGTTGATATGTTATCGTTTTCAAAGTATAATAAAGGTACTAAATACTTGCTTACTGTTATTGATTTATTTAGTAAATTTGCTTGGTTTGTACCCGTCCCGAATAAAACTGGTTTAGAAATTACCAAAGCGTTCAAACAGATAATGAGTACAGGAAGACAGTGTATATTGTTGTGGGTTGATCAAGGTGTAGAATTTTACAAGACGTTTAAGCAATTTCTTGATGATAATATTATCAAAATGTATCACACGTTTAATTTCGGAAAAGCTGTAGTAATTGAACGATTTAACAGAACATTAAAAGAGAGGATGTGGAAATATTTCACAGCAAACAACACAAACACATATTTAGACGTGTTACAATAAATGGTTGGTAAGTATAATAATACAAAACATCGGAGTATTAAAATGACGCCGATTGAGGCTAGTGATGAGAAAAATAATGGAACGGTCTATTTCAACTTGTATGGAAAAATGAAAAGTAATCAAATTAAGCCTAAGTTTAAAATAGGGGATAATGTTAGAATCAGCAAATATAAAAGAACGTTTGAGAAAGGTTATACCCCAAATTGGACTGAAGAAATATTTGTTGTTGATGAAATTCAAAACACAAATCCTGTGACATTGATGGAAGCTTTTATGAATTATAAATGATAAAAGCAAAGCAAGAAATATTCAGGATTGAAAAAGTAATACGACGTGACTACAAAAAGAAACAAGCATTGATTAAATGGAAGGGTTACAATGAGGTTTTCTCAATCAGTTGGGTTCCATTCAAGGATATTGAAAATATTAAATAATATCTTGAACTATGCAGAGCGATGATGAAGACTACTGCCCGGTTCCGTCTGACTTTGCTTAACGGGTTGCAAATGTTATTGAAAAACTTCGCCAAAAGTAGATTCGCCGAAAGTAAACGAAAAAAAAAATTGCGCTCTCCTAAAATGACAAACCAGATTGATTAGTAGTATAGATAGTGGGGGTATCAGCGGAGTTTTCCAGCGCGGGGTGCTTGAGAAAACTAACGAAATATATTGGTGTTGGTTTAGGTGTGGCTTACATTTAGATCTTGGTGTAAATGAGAGTTACGCCTGAGTCCCCCCTGGCATATGCCACTAGTTGTTCTCGTTCCCCGCGATGGGGAAACTGCGCTGGTACCCCCACTATCTATACTACTATTGCTAGCGTGCGATGCTCATCGGCCGTCCATCTGTGTCTATATGGGATTGGTAGCTTGCGATGCTCCTCAGCCGTCCATGTGTATCTATATGGAATTGGTAGCGTGCGATGCTCCTCAGCCGTCCATGTGTGTCTATATGGAATTGGTAGCGTGCGATGCTCATCAGCCGTCCATGTGTGTCTATATGGGATTGGTAGGGTGCGATGCTCCTCAGCCGTCCATATGTGTCTATTTGGGATTGCTAGCGTGCGATGCTCCTTGGCCGTCCATGTGTGTCTATATTGGATTGGTAGCTTGCGATGCTCCTCAGCCGTCCTTGTGTGTCTATATGGAATTGGTAGCGTGCGATGTTCCTCAGCCGTCCAAATTCTACGCTTAATGTGAAAAAGTCATATGATTGCGTCCGTCTGACAACAGGTGTCAAACAATACCTTTTGATATGTAAACAATTTGTAGCATCGCCCAGCGGAAAGTCTACGTTTTTTTTTTCCAGACATGCTGTTTTTCGCCGTTTACAGACGCCAGTGGAGAAGTCGGCGGTGGAGCTATTTACAACGTGTCCGACGCGCAGTTGCGGTCAAATACAACCATCAATAAATAGAGGCCAGTGGGTTCACGGCCTTCATTACAGAGTCGCTCAACATTACAGATAAAGATAACACGGAACATCCATGCGTTCATTTCACTGATATTTTGTGAGCGGTTTGCATTCAAACTAGACTCATTATCAAATATTGACCCCACCATTGGTTCATGTGGGGTTGTATTCGTACACACGGGGAGTGACCTTACCATGTGTTCATGTAGGGTCGTTCTTGTTTATAAACTACAAGGATATACATATATTTCGTATGTGTCGTGTCCGGCCGTTTCCAAAGGTTTCTGAAGTCATACATTCGACGGAATATTACTTTACGAGAGGTTCAACGTATATGAATTAGTTTTTGCTTAGTGATTTAATGTATATGAATTATTTGTTATTCACGTGTACATATATGTCAGAATCGCACCATGGGTTCATGTACGATCGTTCAGACGCGTTAAGGTATAATGTGCATTTTGCTAAAACATCAGCATACAATACGCGTAATTAATTGGTTTGTTTTTCTTTTGTTGTTTCGTGTTTGATATATGCCAAGGTCATTCGTTTTTGTTTTTGTTTCTTTCCCTTTCTTATAATGGCGATTTCATTAGTCAAATTGTCTGATGAGAGTTGCGAAAATCGCCATAGCTAATTAAAGATTATATAAACACCATTAATGTTTTTAATATAAAAAACAATTATTTCCAATTAACGACAAATCGTGTAACAACTTAGATTACGTCATATTGCATAATAATTTTCAGTACATCTAATTTTATAGTGCTTTAATCTATATCAGTTTCATTATGCAATTGAAGGAAATTAATATGTGTTACATAATATTACAATGTTTTATGCAATATTACATGTGTCTACTATTAGAACTTTAAACATATTCACACACTTGTGAATAAAAAGTCACTTTGTGGCATATATCGACACTACACCCACTAGTTGTTTGTTACTTACTTCCAAGAATTAACAATGCGCATAAATGGAATTGGTAGCGTGCGATGCTCCTCAGCCGTCCATGTGTGTCTATATGGGATTGCTACGGTGCGATGCTCATCAGCCGTCCATGTGTGTCTATATGGGATTGGTAGCGTGCGATGCTCCTCAGCCGTCCATGTGTGTCTATATGGGATTACATGTACGCTGTAAAAGATCGAATGCATACATCTTAAGTATCTTCTTCGATATATATATATGTTTGATTAGACCATCACACAGCAATAATTGTACGAATGTCTGTGTCAAAACACATGCTCGTGTGAACTTTATTTTGGAACAAGATCGTGACATATCTTTGTGATTACGGTGTGTTTGGTTGTTTAGTAAGATGTATGCTGTGTTTAATACAACATCAATCAACACTTAACATACAAGCAAAATGTATTCATTCTGACTGATGTTCACTGTCAAAGATATGTTGTTATTTGGGATTGATAGCGTGCGATGCTCCTCAGCAGTCCATGTGTGTCTATATGGAATTGGTAGCGTGCGATGCTCCTCAGTCGTCCATGTGTGTCGATATGGGATTGGTACGGTTCGATGTTCCTCAGCCGTCCATGTGTGTCTACATGGGATTGGTAGCGTGCGATGCTCCTCAGCCGTCCATGTGTGTCTATATGGGATTGGTACGGTGCGATGCTCAGTCGTCCATGTGTGTCTATATGGGATTGGTAGCGTGCGATGCTCCTCAGCCGTCCATGTGTGTCTATATGGGATTACATGTACGCTGTAAAAGAGCGAATGCATACATCTTAAGTATCTTCTTCGATATAGATATATATGTTTGATTAGACAATCACACAACAATAATTGTACGAATGTCTGTGTCAAAACACATTCTCGTGCGAACTTTATTTTGGAACAAGATCGTGACATATCTTTGTGATTATGGTGTGTTTGGTTGTTTAGTAAGGATGTACGCTGTGTTTAATACGATACCAATCAACACTTAACATACAAGCAAAATGAATTCATTCTGATTGATGTTCAATGTCAAAGATATGTTGTTATTTCCAGTTTCAGATCGTGTATTCCTAAGATTTAATAACAATTATCGACCTCGACTGTGGAGCAATCGTTATTTGGAAATAAATTCATATAATATTCCCATATGGGTTTGTCTGGTGACTGAAAATAATTCATTAAGCGCAACTTAAATTGTATGATTATGTATGGATTGTAGTGACAATGCAAGGATGCATACATGTTTTCCCTTTTAACTCTGCAATACAGTGTTATTGCTTTAGTGATATCTACAAGAGTTACCCACGCTTGTGGTTGGTTAAATCAAAGTATTGAATTGTAAAATAAAAACATGGTCGTACTTTGTGCAAATAGCTACGACAGGATCTCATCTCATAATCCTTTAAAATTTCATATAACTATACCAAGAGGAAGTAATAGTTATAACGTAATATCGACGCAAATTTAAGCAATAAAACGGACGTGACAACTTGCACTTAATCAACAGATTCCATAAATTTGTGTCTAAAACACACCCGTCATTTGGCTTTATTTATATTGGAGAGCTTTATATCATCGTTGCTATCAGACATCGGCCTGCTCTGCTGTTTATAACAAACTAATACACATATTAAAAGTAAATTGCCAGCAAGTTTCCAACGGGTCAACTCCTTTTCAAATGTTTGTATTTGCTGATTTATTTAAACACGTACTGTTTGTTCACGTACACTTGTATAGCTTTCGCTTTTTTCCTCTCAATTCTAATAATTAAGCACTCAAACAAAACAAACAGGGCATTTGTTTACAGTTAATGGCGTATCAATAAAGAACGCTATGTAATTAACGATTTTAGTTTTGCTATTTTATAACATTAATGGTGTTTCAGCTACATACAATAAAGGCATTGATATAAAATATGATAGTACGTACATGACTAAGTATGATGAAAATAACATAATTTACAAACGATTTGATTTTCATTTAAAAAGAAACTCGGAACTTCACAATATTGGGCACAACGTCATTATCTAAGTTTTATCATTAGCAGTTACCGAAATAATGTGATAAATGATATACAAATCACCGTAATATAATTGGATTCAGATAGTATTACTTAGTTCACTGTTTGCTCAATTGATAAAAGGATGTTCAGACTGATGTTTTAATGTCTAACGAGAAATCGTTATTACATGTAACAACACTGTTGCTGATACTACGAACCTGGCAACTATTACAAAATCATTAATGTAACTCGTTAGAAAATACGCTAGACTATTGTAAGAAATGTTGGAGGAGTCTGAATGCATATATTATCAATATCATTTTCTATGTCGTGGCCTTACACTTTCATTGAGATACATTTGACAACTCGAACGGAAACATGTGAACGTTATTTTAACCGATTTTAGATAATTATCGCTGTAATAACTTTGTATACATTTATCATATATTTGCTATTATATGGAGGTCAGTCGTTGATATATGCAATAACCATTAAAGGCAGATCTAAACCTCGAACAGGAAATATAGCATTGAACATGATTAATAACAGGCAAGGTGTACGAAATTACCAGCATACAATGAATGACATTAGGGCTACTACCTGGGACCGGTCAGTGTTCAACATGCCTTGCTTCTTATTAACATTGTAATTAATGTTTGTTTTAATGCGTGTTTTTTGGTTGATCGTGTTCTGTGAAAGTTATATTTCCTGTTCGACATTTATTTCTACTTCAAAATTATTTACTTCTAACTTAAAACTTCACGACTTCTAGTATCGTAGCTTTTAACTTCAACACCTCTTATTTTATAACTTCTAACTTCATATGGCGTGAAATAAGGAATAATGACGTAAGAATTTACGAATTTAAAAACAATTAATTCGAAGTTCAACTTATTGGTGAGAAGTTTTGAAGTTAAAGGACTGGTAATGAAGTTAGAAGTACTGCATTCAGATGTCATGAATTTGGAGGTCTTGACAAAATATGTAGTTTATTCGTGAAGTTATAAGAATAAGGACTCCTTCACATCGTTGTAAGCAAACGTATCCACAATTGTTCCTACTGTATACGTCGAAAATGCTACATTTTCTCAATGGCTAGTGGTAGTTTATATGTCGGACCAATAGCCCAAATGGTAAATTTTGATTAAGTGGTAACCATACAAAATGACATATTTTTGAGTAGTATGGTGGATTATAGTAGTCAAAAAATATATGTTATTTTTTACCACTTTTGGTTGGACAATCCAAGTGTGTCCAATTATGTGTGTACCTCCTAAGGATGTATAGGGCACAGGAAACTGCTTAAAGGTACAGACCACTTACAACCACCTTAGCCAACAGACCACTAGACTTAAGGTCAACACAGTTTACTGCTTGCTACCATTCACGCTATCTAGCCTTGGGTTGACCCGAAACCAATATTTTAAAATGGCATTAGTACGAACGATTGAGCCATTCGCAAAGTTGGTATGCATATTACTGTGAATATGAAATAAATGTGGTTTATTACCAATTCAGGGTCAACGGTGTGGTCCCAGTGTCTGATAACAATAGTTACCCTGCTTACAGAAATACCTAATCTACACTTTACCATATGCACGAAGATGTTATATGCTAATGGACCAGTCATGAACGAACGGACCACAATTACGTTTTAAGAGCTTCGTGCATTAAGAGCTATAACATTAAGTATTGCTAATGACACAATTTGGTTTGGAAATATGTTTTTATCATGAACATGTTTGCCCAAAGATGTCTACGACTCGGTTGGAATAAATTAGTTGCTTCACACTCATTACTATTAATTAATATGATACAGAAAATGCTTAAAATCAATTGCAAAGTCATATTCACTACTATTTATGACCATGCGGGAGATTAATCTCCATGTCCACCGCCATATGCATGCCATCTTCGAGATGGTTAAAATGTTGTACTATTGATTTTATTAATATTGAGTTCTGCTCAACCCGGGGCTTGAGGGCGTGAGCGGTAGCTAGCATATTTCACTACCGCTCATGAACAACCAAACCAAGACATCAATATTTCGTACGTGTCGTTTTCGGCCGTCTCTAAAGGTCCATTATCATACTCTTTTTTAACAACACTCACCCCCCAGTCGGCGGTGGGATGATAAGAATCAACCGACTGCTCGTTACTTAGCAGAGGGATAGAACCCTCCCCCACCCCCCGCCCCCCACCCCCCGAAATGTAACCCACTTGCGACCCGTGTCGTTGAAGAAGGGAATCCTGGTCGTTGAGTGACGTGGAGATCTGGTAGTTATCTCCACGTTACAACACACTACTTTGGTCCGGACTTCAACTAGACGGGCGTTCAGATTAGCCCGATCTGATCTATCGGTTTGTCACGCCAGCTATACGGGATCCTAGCTTCTTGTTTAATTCAAATCGCCCTCAATCCCTCTCGTTTAATATCTTGCTCCCTTTTTATTGTGTCCTCTTTAAACATAATGTAGAAAGGATCCTTTATGGCGGTGGCCTTAGGGCTAATCATGCATTTCTGAACGCTATATGGCTATACTCATGCCACTTTTAAGCGGAACATAAGTGCGGCTCTTCGACTTTTTAGTTGAGGGGTTATGTCCGCTGGGTGGTATGTGGGGTCGGATGCGTTAGTTTTTATACTCTTCACGTATTCTTGGCATTTGTCTGTCGGATATCCACAGCAAATGTCCCCTTGTTGGGCTCCGAGGTGGGTGAGAAGCGTGGAGAATGAATATCAATTGCCAATTATGGCACCAAAACACGCACACATATCTACTCATAATCCTAAACGATCTCGAGAAGTTTCCGAATCAGAATTATGATGAGGATATCTCTCATTTAAATTGGCCTCGTTTTCTCAACATTATCTCTCTAGAGGATGACAAACCTATTACTAGACTCTCTCCTTTTGCCATCTCCAAGGCTTTACTTGGCATCGCCGGTGAGCCAAGGAGTGTCAAAAAACTCAATAATGGCAAACTTCTTGTTGAGTGTGCCAAAAAATCACACTCTGACAACCTTCTTACTATTCACACTTTTGTAAATTTCCATGTTGAGGTTATCCCTCACATTTCTCTCAATTCTTCGAAGGTTGTAGTACGCTCCAGGGAACTGGAACACTGCACTCTTGAAGAAATGACTCAAAACCTGAAATCTCAAGGTGTGACTGAGGTAACGCGCATTAGTACGAGGCGGAGTGGCAAACTCACTCCTACAAATAATTTTGTGCTTACTTTCAGCACACCAAATCTGCCAAAGACCATCAAAACTGGATATATCATTCTACCAGTTGACCCCTTCATTCCAAACCCTCTTCGATGTTTTAACTGTCAACTCTTTGGTCACCATAGAGAAAGATGCAAGCGAGCTGCTCCTGTCTGCGCCCTTTGCGGCCGGGAGGGTCATAGCGACTTCGCCAATTGCAACAATTCCGCCTCTTGCGTTAACTGCAAGGAGACCCACGGAGCTTTCTCTAAGGATTGTCCGAAGTGGAAGCATGAGAAGGAAATACAGAAAGTTAAGATTGAAAAGAACATTTCTTTTCCTGAAGCTAGGAAACTTGTTGAGAGCCTTACTCCGCCCACTCCATCTGGCAAATCATATGCCGATGCGAGTAGGGTTGGGAAACCAGCTACCAGATCTATCGCGGTGCAGACCGTGATAACCTGGCCATTAGGCTCCGACGGGTTTGCTACTATTCCACTCTCTGTTCCGGAATCCTCTAAAACATCTTCAGCCTCTCAAACTGTGGTCCTCTTAAATAAGCCTGTTGTGGCTCCCAAAACTTCTTCAACTATATCCTCAACAACTCCTACACCTTCTGCATCTACTTTATCTATTTCGAAATCGACGGACTCTGGTACAACCAAGAGTCCACCGAACCCGACGAACTCTTCCAAAGGTTCGTCAAATCCGACGAACTCTGGCAGTTCGTCACCAAGCAGAAATGCTGACACGGGCGTGAAAGCAAGGAAAAGGAAAACTACCCGGGTTAGGGAAGCAGTGAAAAGGATCTGATGATCCGATTGAACTGCACAACAGATTTGGAGACTTGGAGATGGAGGCTGATGATCCAGCACGTCTGGAACTCCCAAAGTCTCCAAGGTCTGTCAAACCCAACGGCCGTAAGCCCGTACTTCCGCCTTAGTGACGACAAAATAAAATAAGGTCATTCAATGGAACTGCCGAGGTTTAAAACCTAATTATGAGGAAATCAGCTTAATTCTAAATAAACACAACCCTGTGCATTTTGTCTTCAAGAAACTTTCTTGAAGACCAGTGACAAGATATCTTTTAAAAACTATTCATTATATAACTATATTTGTGATACAGGTGATAAAGCTTCTGGAGGAGTTTCAATTCTTGTGAATCGAAATATTCCTCACAGAACTATTGCGTTGAAAACTGGTTTTTATGGTGACGTGATTTATAAACTTCGTAAGATTCTAGGTTATGATCACTTTCATACTATCTTTGTTAAACTTGTTAAGAAGTTTATCAAAAGAGGTTATGACCCTATCATTTTGCAACGTACTGCATGCTTGGTGATGGACCCTTTTACAGTTCGCCACTATGCTTTCCTCTTTAATTGTACGATGACCGGACAGGCTGTGGACCCTATGATGACGCCTACCTAAAGCCCATTGGGACGGTGGCGTTTGATGTTTGTCCATGATCTTTCTTGTCGTGCCCTTAATGGTTTATTCTCTTACTGCTCTGGCTTCTGCAAAGTCAATGAGTACCTTCATTGTGGCTTTCTAGGCTGTTGTATTTTTGTATTATATTTACACGAGCATATTTGTGTTTTATTTATATTGCCTATTGATGCTGCCTTGTTGGTTACAGATTAGATCATGGCGAGGATTTCTTTATTTACACTGTCCTGTTTTAATGGGTTGACGGTAGGGTAAGTGTGAGGTTTGGTGCACCCTAGAACCGGTTTAAACCCCCAGTGGCCTACTTTGCCACTGACCGTTCCAAGGCGGTAGCCCTATTGTCAACCCTTTTTGTGTTTGTGATGTCGTTTGCATTTATTATTGCTTTTGCCTTCTTGTTTGTCTGTTTGCGTGTTTGTTTCTGTGTTTTGTGGTTTACTGTCCTCCTTGAATGCTACTTTCCCTGTCCGATCTTTTTATATTTCTTTTGTAAGCTGTTGCGTTCAGTGTTACGATGCACAGAGTTATAACAATATGCTCCTTATATTTACCGCCCAGTTCTTCACTAGACCTTAAAGATCTAAATCACCTAGTTGCACAATTGCCATCACATTTTATACTCTTGGGTGATTGTAATGCGCACAACTACATTTGGGGGTTGTAAGGATATCAACGACAAAGTCAAGAAAGTTGAGGATTTCTTAGCTAAAAATAATTTGTGTCTTTTTAATGATAACAAATCACATACTTATTTACATCCAGGTTCTCATTCTTCCATTGATTTAACAATATGCGATCAAACACTCTTGATGGATTTTTCGTGGAGTGTTGGTGACGACCTATGTGGAAGTGACCACTTCCCCTTATTTCTTGAAAATATCGGCCCTCCACTTCTCGAAAAAACGCAACGATGGAAACTTCGCAAAGCGGATTGGGATTCGTTTCAATCTCCTTGTGAGGAACAGTTAAAGCCTTCCGTTTTCGAGGATGTCGAAGACGCAACTGCTTTTTTTACCAAAACCCGTCATGATATAGCTGATCAAACTATTCCAAAAGCCTTGGCAAATCCAAAACGCCCACATAAACCACGGTACGATGATGACTGCAAAAAGGCAGTCAGCGATCGTAAAGCTGCATTGAATGCTTTTAACTTGCGGCCAAATCTAGATACTTTTAGAGTTTTTCGTGCGAAAGCCCGTCGTACTATTAAGGATAGCAAGAGGAAATCCTGGTGATCTTATGTCATTAGGCTGAACTCTCGTTCATCTCTTAAGAAGACGTGGGACATGGTCCGAAAAATAAACGGTCAAGGTAATTCTAGTTGTGTAAATCATCTTAAAACTGATAATGAGGATATTACTTCTGTCAAAGATATTACGAACACTTTGGCAGAAACTTTTTCTAAAAACTCTTCTTCTGAAAATTGTCAACCAAATTTTCTAAAAAATAAGAAACTAAAAGAACATAAGAAGCTGAATTTCAATTCTAAAAATTTGGAGAAATACAATAAACTGTTCACTCTCAAAGAACTTCGAGAATCCCTTAAAAAGGCTCATGATACATCAGCTGGTCCTGATGATATCAATTATCAATTATTAAAACATTTACCTGGAACCTGTCTCTCTAGACTTCTTGATATATTTAATAAGGTTTGGCTGACGGGAAACTTCCCCGATTCTTGGCGGGAAGCAATCGTTATTCCAGTCCCCAAACCCGGAAAGGATCATACGGACCCAATAAATTATCGCCCAATTGCTTTAACGAGTTGTTTATGTAAAACCATGGAACGAATGATTAATGAGAGACTCGTTTGGTACCTGGAGTCCAACAAACTGATAACAAAGTATCAAAGTGGATTTCGTCGCCAACGAGGCACAACAGGCAATCTCATACGATTTGAATCGTTTATTAGGGAAGCTTTCATAAAAAAAGAACATCTAGTCGCTGTATTTTTTTACTTGGAGAAAGTTATGATACTGCATGGAAGTAAGGTATTATGAATGATCTTCATGACCTTGGTCTTGGAGGCCGATTACCCATTGTTATAGAGAAAGTCTTAGATGATAGACAGTTTTGTGTCCGAATGGGTTCAACCCTCTCTGACATTCATGAACAGGAGATGGGTGTGCCACAGGGCAGCATACTCTCTGTCACCCTTTTTAATATAAAAATTAATAGTATAGTTAAATGCATCAATCCGGGTGTGGATTGCTGTCTATATGTTCACGACTTTGTTATATGTTATCGTGCAAAAAACATGAACACTATTGAGAGACAACTTCAACAATGTCTCAATAAACTTCAGACCTGGTCTGATAAAAATGGTTTTAAATTTTCTAAATCTAAAACTAATTGATTGTATGCATTTTTGTCAACTACGTAAACATCATGAAGACCCTCATCTAACACTGGATGGCTCACCAATACCAGTAGTTGATGAGACAAAATTCCTTGGTCTTATTTTCTACCGTAAATTAACGTTTATACCACGCCTTAAATAATTAAAGGCAAAGTGCCTTAAAGCTCTTAATTTACTTAAAGTTGTAGCAAACACTAACTGGGGAGCGGATCGTAAAGTCCTCTTGCAACTTTACAGATCTCTGATCAGATCCAAGCTGGATCGGCTCGATAGTATATGGATCGACTCGCAAGTCGTACTTGCAGATGCTCGACCCTATACATAATCAAGGATTACGACTCACCTTAGGTGCATTTCGTACGTCACCAGCTGAAAGTCTATATGTTGAAGCTAATGAACCATCACTGTCTCATAGACAGGACAAATAAGCTCTTCAATACGCCATTAAATTAAAGTATAGCCCTTCAAACCCAACTTTCGATAATGTTTTTAATCCAAGTTGTGAACCTCTTTTTGATCGAAAACCGAAGGCCATTCGATCATTTGGTCTTCGTATTAAACCAAAATTAAGAGACACTGAAATCGACCTAAATATGATTGTACAAAGTACCGCAAATTCCACCGTGGACTTTGGAAACACTTTGGAAACACCAACAATTATTTTTGATCTGTGTAATAGTAATTAATCCAGTACAGACCCTACTGTCTTTCAAAGCAAATTTAATGAAGTTAAATCGAAATACAGTAACTTTCAACATATATACACAGATGGTTCTAAAAATGGAGATAAGGTAGCTGCAGCAGCTGTTATTCACAAACACAGCATAAAGAGCCGCCTGCCTGACAAGGCCTTTATCTTTTCAGCTGAACTTAAGGCAATTGAACTTGCCTTAAATTATATTCAGGAATCTGATGATGACCATGTTGTAATATTTTCTGATTCCCTTTCATCTCGTCAAGCACTAGGTAATATGAAACATGATAACCCAGTTGTGCTTCAACTTTTATAAAAGTACAATTCTCTTATAATTGATAATGTTATTACTTTCTGCTGGCTTCCAAGCCATGTAGGAATACGTGGTAATGATAGAGCTGATAGTGCTGCTAAAGCAGCATTAGGTTTACATATATCTGATACCAAATTACCTTAAACTGATTTTAAAAGTTGTATTAACACATATATTCTTAACTCTTGGCAAGCCTCTTGGGATTTGTCGGTTAACAATAAACTCCATTCAATTAAACCGTTACTCGGAGAATGGCGTTCTTCTAGTATACCCATTCGTCGAGAGGAAGTTGTCCTAGCCCGGTGCAGAATAGGGCATACACGTTATACTCATTCATATTTAGTACAAGGTGAGCAATTACCAGAATGTATACCCTGCTTTGCAACGTTAACGGTCAAACACATATTGCTGGAATATGTAGACTTTGATCCTATGCGGCAAAGGTACTACAATGTTAATACTATGACCGAGTTATTTAATACTATAGATTTTAGTCTAGTTTTAGATTTCCTGAAGGAAGTCAGACTATATAAATCATTATAATATGTTCTTGTATATATTTACTTTTTTTATATACCCGTTTTCGGGCATTTGTTGATTTACATATATAGTTTATATTACTACCATATCATCCCTTATTTTTTAATAGTTTTATCTTGATATATTTACATTATTTTTTAATTAATCCTTCATTTCTTCATCTTTCGTCAGTTTTCTGCACACAATATGACCTATTTATGTGGCGACGTGCCGTAAAACACCATTCATTCATTCATTCATTTAACAACAATCACACGACGAGCTGTTCAGATTTTAAGGCAAATGATGATTGAGTCGCATCTATCCCCTTTAAATCCAGAACGTTGGTCTCAGGAAGAATGTGAATTGAATGTGGTGTTAAACTCTTCTGTGATTCCGTTTAAAAACCAAATGACATTCGTAGGTTGTCCTTTATTTTTACTATTAAGCAAGAGTTGTTGATTGCTCTCTAATTCAATTCAATATCTTCTCAGTTATTATATGTCTAACATGTTATAACAATTATCTATCTCACAAAGGGGACTTGTCGGTAATTGAAATAAACCCACAGAATACGAATGTGTTTTCTGGAAAATGAACAAACATAATTAAATCAAGTAGTATGTTTAAGTGGAGACGAATTTGACATAACTGGGATCAAGCCACTTATCTCATCAAAGTTTGAACATAATGGATGGTTGTCAATCAGTGTGTCTACCATACTTAAAGCAAATGAACCCAAACGGTAATGCATGCATAATTGACCACAGAAACCAGCAAGCAAGCTCGTATTCACTTTCCGAAACATCTCGTTCAATAATAATAATTTGTCATACACATTCACTTACTTAATGCGTATATTATAAACGTTGGATTCCGACATTTAAACATTGGTCAGTGGAATATGTATACTGCAGCAGCACACATTGTTAAACATTTCAGAAGATGTCACGATGGTGAATTTAAATACTTTAATTAGTCAGGTTATTTAGAACCACCCCAGATGGCGAGAGGGATACATACACATCCATGAACTGTGGTCTAAGTTTATCATTGACTAGATATCCATTGTTATTTAACACGCTCTTATGCTATACTCCGACACGCCCATTATTTTCTTAATAAATACTGAAAATGGGATCCCTTTGAAGCAACAAACACAAGCAAGAGATATAATTAGCAGACACTGTTTTATTGAGTATGTTCATGAGAGGTAATGTAAATAGCAACACCGCTTACGGCTTATGCGACATCTACTTTAAAGCCATACATACTAGGCGTGATGATCCCAAAGAACCAGTAAGTAATAACATTACTGATTTGTAGTTGGTGGAAATATGTTATGGCCGCCGCGCAGCTCTAAACAAAAGCTACAAAGTCCTCATCCGACGGACATTCTAGAGGTTAAGGCAAATGTTTTTTCTAAGGACACACCGAAGAAATCCATTTGCGCATGCACCGTGAGGCTCAAAAGCATGACCTTAAGAATACGACTCCACCGTCTTTTCCACTTAACCACCAATGCCAAATCCTTCTTTCAAGCAAAATTATGCGATATTTGCCGTCTGATGTACATAACTACTTCGTTTGATTCGTCGCTTTTATTATTTGACGGTGTATGGTTTTATGGCTGACGTACATTAAACACTCTGTTGACTTCGTGCTTCTGCATGTTCTGGGTCTGACATTGAGTAGGATGCCATGCACTTTAAACTGACGCGTAAGCTTGATTAATAGCAACGCCTGTCTACTAAATCGAATTAACCTTCTTTTGCTATAGCAAAACAAATTGATAACAAATGTGCATTTGATTCGTGTCTATATTAGTGTTATTAAGTGTACTTGAACAAGTTGTCAAACTTTAAACGGATCTTGTGCGATTGATAAACTAACAACACGTTAGATAAATATATCGACTTTATGTCTAGCTTTGCTGTGAAAAAAATAAAATAAAGTAATATATATTATGTAATATAGCAGTTTATAATAACACCTTTCAACACGTACGCTGCAACCCGTCATTTATCATTTTGATACTTTAATACAAGCACATTATCACATTGCTTTTTACTCATATTTGCTAAATTATATAGTTACCTATCCATTAATTAATCCTGCATTTAGTATTTTTTTAAAGAAATATAGACTTTTAAATACTCATAGGTGCATCATTAACAAGCAACGACATAGCTATAAAGCAGTTATATTACCACTCATGAAATATATCCCTAATTATCAGGTTTTACTTTCATTTATGCTATCCCTCTTTATATGTTTGCCTATGCATACATTTAGACAATCCAAAAGTTGTCATAACATACTCTGTTCTGTAATTACCTCGAATGTAATATGTTTACAGAACTGGTAACGTATATAATTAGTTTTCAACATTTACTTGGACTGGACGTTTGTACGAGGTGAATGTAAAAGACACTCTAGACTAGAAATGGAAGGCGTGTGTATCATGTATCCGAACGCGCCAATGTAACCGCAGCTTATATTGGGGGTCCTGTAAATTAACAAGACCCCAGTTGTCAATCATTTATCCATTTCAACCAATCAAACCAGAAATATACCTCCGACAAACAACAGCACGTGTACAAAGCACGTGCAACTATGTTATATTAACTATTGTCAATATACTCCGACATCAACAATAGGGAGGAGCTATCGAAATACTGGCGACATGGGAACTGGCAATGGCTACACTGATAACGATTATCCTTGTCTTGTGTGTTTACCACACTGAATAGTTACAATCTTACTCAGACTATCGACATCTACAGCGGATACATTTGTCAAGATATCTGTGAGTTTTTGTTTCCGAACGTACAATTAATTTATTTTATTGACCTACGCCCATGCGGATTTACTTGCAAGTGATTTGAGAGGTGTGAATGCCAAAATATTGTTTTATATTCCTCTGTGGTATTTGCTGTTTGCCTGACTACACCGGAATTTACGAATACGTATTAATTTCTCTTTATGTAAACTGTGTATTCTGTACCATACAATGTCAATATATTCTTAATAGTATCATGTGGACGGAATAAAGCCTCATATTTTATCTTTATATCACGACAGAAGAATACTCTGCAGTTTGTATGCTGATGAGTTACACATCTAGACACACAATTTATTCTCACGTATACATGAACAAAATGCAATCTTAACGCAAGCGATATCCGGAAAACTCCATCCTTAAATGGCTGTTGCTATATGTTGGCGTTCGTAAAGCACTTCTGTTCCAATCTTACCATAAACAGTAGCAATGAAACACGGACTATCAAAGAATCACTAGAATGCTTTTAGCAATGCTAATCTTGAACAAAGAAAAGCTAATAAGCTCAATAGGAAGAGTAGCATTGACAGAAGACAGTCCCTCCAACAAGTATTACAATGCAAAGGTGATTAAAAAAGTACATCATAAACACATTCAGTAAAAAAACACATAACAAACATATAAGGGTTGACAACGGGGGTACCGCCTTGGAACGGTTGTGTGGCAAAAGGGACCACAGGGAAGTTTAAACCGGTTCAAGGGTGCACCAAGCCTCACTCTTACCCTGTCATCATGCCTAAACAAAGGACAGTGTAAATAAACATAATTACCGCCGAGTTAACCCCTTACCTTTTTGAGAAAGCGTAGATAGGTGTAATAAGAAAAAATTGTTCATGCATATAATATATCAAAAAAATAAGTTAAACCTAAAAAGCTAATCTCATATGAACTCAATGACTTGTCTGAAGTCAGAGCATCAATGGAAAAAACCGTAAAAGGCACGACAAACCGGACATACATCAGCCGGTTCCCGTTGCACAATCAAAGAGGAAAGCATAATTGTAAACTGTAGAAGGGTTTACAATTAAGCATATAGTGCACCGTAAACTACTTCGGTCGTAACCTCTGTTTATAACTGTTCTAATAATTTTAATCAATAATTAATGACTATTTTCACGACAGATAATCTTTCTTAGTTTGTAAATCACATCTCCATAAAAGACGGGGCGTGATAAACATTGTCGCAGAAGTGTTTTAAGATTGCCATTATATTTGTCGAGGAGATCAGTGTTACGATAATTAAACTTCAAAAAAGTCTTACGTAATTTATGGTCAATGTAACCCTGTTGGAGGAGTTTTCAGTAATGTTAAGATTACCAAGGCTATTGTCCTCAACAGGGCTACAAGCTAAATGACAAATTACCTGAGAAATGTACACGTCATAAGAAGCAGTATTGGGCACATCCCCATCTAAATGTGGATAATTCACAATATCGAAATATGTAAGTTAAGAAACGGAGTGACAGAATCTGAAATGTTAGCTTTATTGAGTTTTAGTTCTGGAGGATAAATGTTAGGATCCATAGAAGAAATGAAAGGATTATCCAAATTAAGTATATCATCCAGATAACGTGAGGTGTTATTAAAAGCGTCGATGACATTAGCCTTTGTAACTGGAGAAAGACCTAACATAGAGTCACGTTCGTAGCAATATACAAACAAAACCGCAACTAGGGATAAACAGTTAGTACCCATAAGAAAGCCAACGGTTTGCTTATAAACGGTACGGCGGAACCTGACAAAATGTTGTCTGACAAGAATGATAGTGATTCACAAACTTGTCCGTAATGTGTAACCGTCGGAATCACTGTTGTCGAGTGTCTAATATAACACAATCTGACATCTACACAAAGAGAACGACCTTTTGTTTATCCCTAGGTCGTAAATACATAACATTATAATCATGCACATACACTTGGAGTCGTGTTAGTGAATGGGTCAAAGATGAATCTGTGCAGAGTTAATACTAAAATAAAAAGAGGAGATCATTATTATAACATAATAAAACGAGACCAAACACTTCGACTGTCCATATTTAGTAAATACATACACACATATCCAAGCATTTTTGGTTGATTTATTGAATAAACCAAATACGAAACATGTGCAGCCATTCTTTGAAAACGTTCCAAAACTATCGAAATAACATGTTCTCCGTTCGGTGACACAAACTCATGTCGCAGACGACGGCATGATGCTGTTCTACAGAATATAAACTTTGAATAGCATGTTCAATCGTAGCAGGATTTATAAGAATTATTATATATATCTTTATCTAGGTAATTCTTTTCTACAAAGGTATGTTTACACGCCCTGGTGCAGATGCATCTATGCACGGCAAGCACTTAAATTATAAGAAAAAAAGAAAGAAAACAAGAACAAACTAAGCAAACTTTGAAATCGGCAATATTATTATGTCCATGCTGCGTAGACGGCAGGCTTGCGCAGGTGATGACACGCTTGATGACAGAGGATTGTAACTTTTTAACATGATGAGTGTGATGGACACAACAAAAATGAAATTGTATTATCTCACTTTCTACCTGTTAAACAAATTTGCAATACAGTTTAACACAGTCTTGCTTATTAAATAAAAAAAAGTGTTGAGACTTTATTAATGTTTTCCAACATAGCAACAGCATTGATTTAAATGTTGAATGCTGACCAACATTTGCTATTAGTTACATAAACAAGTTAGCTTGACGTGATAATTGGCGTAATTTACGACAGGCCCTTTACTCGGAAATGTTTCATGGATCTGTTAATGTATGGCTATCAGTCGGAGGTGAGATTCCGCCATGGAATATCGTTATATGTTGTATACAGGAACGTTGAATGGCGTATTATTAAATAAAATGAGTTGAGATTTTTACTTTTTAAAGCATAAATTCATTACCACCCAAATGTTTGATTTTGTTTGTTTTTGCATATATCTGTGTTGTTTTGTTTTATCAGCTAATCAATATGTTTCGCCACCCACCGCGCAATCATCCCACCACCTTATCATCACTATCACCCGAATGTTTGTTTTTTGTTTGATTTTACATATGTCTGTGTTGTTTTGTTTTATCAAATCTACACCTATATCAATGATGCACCGCCGCCCTGTCCCCCATTGGTTCATTAATTTGGATATTAAAATTTTAATTTGAAGGCAATTATTTACATATAAAACAATTTAGATTAAATTCAGATACACATATGAAATATCAATAAAAATACTGAAATGAGGCCACAAAAGAAATTGACAGATACCCCCTCCTCCGAGTTGATTTCGACCACACATTTCTTTAAAATGATTTTGGATTAAAACTTATAAAAAAAATCACACCATGTCCCAAATTTTACTATAATTTGTATGAGATTCTACCAATAATTTTCTATCGGCCCGACTTTCTATACCATCCCGTCCCCCAACCCCACCCCCACATTGCTATAACCTTGTTTTCTGATGATATATACTTGCTATATATTTTATTACTCTCTGAAAAATCGAATAGTCGAGCTGAGTTGTTCTCCGACAGCTCTTGTTATATATCACAGTAGCGTAGCCAGTGCAATGTAGCGCGGTAACTTCTACCCGTGCTTGCAATCAGAACCTTTATTCATTCCGATCTTCGAAGATCGCTGAGCACGATATATACAGATATCGAAGGTACATACTTTTGTCTTGGATTTCCTTACTCCTTACGGGTGGTTTGACTACTCCAGCCTTTAAAGGTTGTGAGTATTGTTTAATCCCTCTTAGGATGTATTGCCTGATTTTTAATTTAGGCTGTTAACTGCTACCGGTGATATGCAGGCTTCATTAGCTCTGATCCCAACCAAATTCAATTTTATTTCGGCCATTGTTTTCTCGTTTAGGGTAAAGCTTTTTGTTATAAATGGGACCATACACCGCTGGCCATGGACTGTTGTGAGAATACCGCATTGAAGGTTCCCTGGTTTCCGCCGTATGAATAGCGTCTTCGGATAACATACAATTCTGCTCTATTGACATGATAGCAAGAACTTTTCACTACCGTTCATGAACAGTCTCAATCAAACCGAGACTGCAATATTTCTTTCTATTTAACGTGTTCGTCGATTTCTTAAGTTCTTCTGTCACACTTTTTGTCATACAACGATGGCATGTTGATAAGGAATTACGTTGTGTACTTGAAGTATATAATAAGTGTAAATTGAGTTTTAAATCTGAAGCATACATTGATACCTACCGTGTAACATTGATATTTTCCGTGTAATCTCAGACAATATTTAACAACATTCAGAATATCAGCACATACCTAGAACTGAAAGATATTGTCAATTACACACTATTGATTTTGAAGATGCATACCATTTTATTTTGATGTGCCCTTGTTGCAAAAACAATAAATCCTTTCAAAAGAAACTTTGACCATATAACTTGATAATGATGACACCATTATGTATAATTGCCCTAGAGTCAATTAATTACTAACTGTGTTATGTAACATATACCATATTTAAGAAGTAATCTCAAATCAGCTTACAACAAATATCAAAGAACCAGGGGAAGTATACGTTACCGGAAAATGCTGGTTTTGATAGAAAACAGATTTAAAATTAGATTAAAATGAAAAATATCTGAAAATAACTTGTTTCAGTTATTTTGAGAAAAAAACAAAACACCTAAAACTGTAATAACCTAAAGTTATTTCAAAACTAATTTAACCAAGTTACACTCCTAACGGCATTTTATACGTCGTCATTTTAACCCATAAAGGCACGAGCGTGTCAACCCAAATTAAGCTTCTTTTTCAAACATGAACTCACAATTCAAATGCACGTTATTTCATATTAAGCGCGAAAACATTTATGCTGTTTCCTAGGCTGCCACAAATACGTCAACGGAATCAGAACTCCATGTTATCGAAATCTCTCCCATCTTTGGAGCGCCGGTACCATTTAAAAACTAAATCACTTGGAACTGTTGGCTTTGTTGAAGTTGTCCAACGTTTGTTTTGTTTTTCCCTAATTTCACACAAAACTTAACTCAAAACGTAATGTTACCACGGTATTCTGTTAATTAATTTGCTGTCATATTGTTTCGGGAAGCAGTTTAGTTAGTAATGATACTTGTTGTTTGTTAGGTTATTATTATACCGTGACGGATATGACATGAACAATTAACGTGCACATTGTACAGTCGGCATAGGTGTGGTAGCATACGAAATGGCATAGATGTTCGCGAGTTTGATATGAAAAAATGGGCATTTAAAATTTGAGTATTTTAAGCACAAACGGCTAAATGTGTCCCGCACCTCTCTCTCGTTAATGAGTTATTGTGACGACGTATACAATGCTTTTATATAAACTAATACCAACTGTCCCATAAGGAATACATCGATAAAGTATAGTGTGTGTAAACTATATTGTTAACTATTAAATAATAACGATTATATAGCAAAAGTCTTTATCATCTTGTATACCGACATGTAGAGTAGTTGTAAACATTTCAAACCGTTGATATACCCTGCCACTTAACCTATGTTCGTGAGTGCACGTTAACATTATGATACAAGTGTGAGTGTCGATAACAGCCCGATATTAAGTTTAAGGATGTTTGTGGTTAATAAAATGATGATGTCGAACCCGAGATACGTTGCATGTATGTTAGTTCTTAATCACGTGCGATTTGTTTTGCATGAATCACATTTAATTTATTGATATAATCGGATCATGATCAAACTATACATTAAATCGACAATATTATGGGGTAAACTGTATTAAAATATTGTCTTTTGCGTCGGTATATCAGTCGTGTAATGTAGGCAACTTTGTTATACAGCGACGCGTTTACGGTGCCGTTAAACACAATTTGCGACCGCTAACGAATAATATGCTGTCACAAAGGTCAACATTTCAATACGGGTTTACCTATTCTAAAGCATTTGAGTGTTTTTGATAGCTTTTCTCAAAAACGTTTCAAAAATAAAACTAGATGACGTCACGTTATTGACGGTTTAACGAATGACTGGATTTACGATGGCTTATGTACTATTTAATAGTTTGTTGTTGTTATTTATTTATTTTTATGAAATTGTTGAACTTCAACAATCGGATTGCAGGATTTGTTTCAAGTGTGTTAGAACTAAGGTTTATTGAACTGAACGCGTTAGTTTATTTTACCGCATTACGTTGTCCCGCCTTAATTCCATTATTTTTATTTTAATGATTTTATAACGTATGCAAATTAATACTCGGACCACGTAATGGTATTTCGGTTACTCGACTTGCAGTACACACTAAACATATGAAAACAATAAAAAATGCAGTTATGTAATGGATATCATTATTTTTGTTATTTGGCTAGTCACGTCGATTATTTTTCAATTCTCAGGTACATTAATGGCTAGTAAGAAATAATATTTTTTTCCTGTTTGCATTCATTCTATTTCTATTTAAGTCTGATCATTTTAGAAACACGTTAAACCAAACAGTATACTTCATATAACATATTAGTAATTGTTAACTATATTGCACAACTTGTGTATAAAATACACATGTAAAATATTATATGCAAAGTAAGGTAGCAAAATTGAAAGTCTTTAAAAATACCATCTACTAACATGTTTACTAACATATTTAAAGACAAACATATTGAATTAAAAACATGTATCATTGATATGGCTTATTACCACGTCAAGACTGTCGTTTGTCCCATTAAATAATATAATTAAAGTAGCTATCCCGGCCACAACAGCTAAATGATACAACATATGTACACTGTTTCTTAACCTACTGACGACGAGGTTTATAAACTACTAGTACCTTCGATAGATTATTATACATATTAACATGCCATGCATTGACATATGTGTATTGAAATTGCATAAACGATTGAAATAAAATGTTGTATAATTAAAACAATAATTACGAATGGTGAATTTCACCAGAGATAACTCAGAATACCCATATTCGATTTAAATATATACATGTTTAGTACCACAGCTCCTTAATACGGTCTACAAGATCACATGATTGTTCGTTTACTCTATGTTATCTATGTTATCTAAATCGCAACATTATGTAATTAGATTTTTTAATGCTCCTTCATTTTAGATACACTGCACATAGATTTCAATATACGCACGACTTAAGAGAACAAAACATGGATCGATATTTTGGAGTTATTCTTTTACTTTCTTTAGCTGGTTCTGTCGCTGGCATTACAATTTGTAAGTATAAGTAGTTATAATACTGGCTAAACAATATATCATATAGTAGTACGGAGCGCTACCAATGCGTTGTTTTGTTCGAATCAGGTGTATACCATGTCAAAACTGAAATATACCCACTATATTTAAAGATTCGAATTTCACTTAATCACAAAGTTAAAAATGCCATCTATTGATGAAGTTATTATAAATGTAACATCGAAACCCTTTTTCACATTCATATCTAGGTTAATTACGCATTTTAACTGGAAATTACGGATGCGGTGTTCTAGCGATTTTAACGGGTAGAGAGGAGGGGTGGAACGGGTAATGTCTCACCACACCAACCCCTACCGTTCAAATGAGAAAAAAAGACCAAACAAGAAATATCACTTAAGTGACCAATGCCCCCGATGTGTCCTTTGACCTCTAAGTATGACCTTGATTTTATGCACGACACGTCGTTTGGCTGTGGTGAGTACTTGTGCCAAGTTATTTAAAAATCCGTCCAGGCATACAAAAGTTATTGACCGGACACGATTTGACTTTTGACCTATAAGTGTGACCTTGACCTTGGGACCACATACCTGGATTTTGTGCGCAACACATCGTCTTGTTGTGGTGAGCACTTGTGCCAAGTGATTTGAAAATCCGTCCATGAATGCCAGAGTTATTGACCGGACACGATTTGACTTTTGACCTCCAAGTGTGACCTTGACCTTGAAGAACTGGGTCTTGCGCGCGACACATTGTCTTGTTATGGTGATCACTTGTGCCAAGTAATTTAAAAATCCCTGCAGGGTTGTGACGGTCCGGACACGAAAAAGTCAAGCAGTTAATTTATAGTGATTTTGCAAGGAGAGAAGGTAAACAGCCTCATGATATCTTCTTAACTTGTTTTTTTTTAATAAAATAAATTGAAAACACATATTTTCTGCCATTACGAGTTTACATACGATTGGATTTTATAATTTTCGTGAGGCTGGGTGGACTTGAAGAACAAATCTCTGGCAGCATGTCATGATTAATGGTTTTTTTCGTACTTTTTTTTTTTTTTTTGAGGGTCGGCGCCAAAACATAGGGACGGTCGGGTAACCAGAAACACTGGTATTTTTTTTCTGGCCTAATTAAAAATCCATGCAGGGGTTTTGAAGGTACAGTCCGGACACGAACTGCAAAATGACGGATGGACGGACGGAATCCGGACAGACAGACGGACGGTGCGATTACTATATGCCCACGAAACTTTTCGGAAACTTTTCGGGGGCATACAAAAAACACACAGCTAAAGTATGCCGGTGGATGAATTGCTACAAATTCATGTAATCTGGAATATTCATAATACGTACACAAACATTAACTAACTATTCGTACTCTCCAAATTGCTAAATTACTGCACAACGCCAAACAGGAAAATACACATTCCTTATTAAAACTCCAGTTACATCGAGATTACAAATATATATTGAAATGATCTCGAACAATCTCACTCTCAGAAGTACAGAACTATTTAACTATTTTTAAGGTAATTGTTATAGGCGATGGACGTCTTGTATTGCCAGATGAGAAGGAAGAATTACAATGATATTGTTTTAGCGTTAGTTTTTTTTAGCCGAGTGTGACCAAACCCAGTTCGTTTTTTAGGTGAATTTTGGTACGATAGCGTTGGTTCTTTAATCTACACAATGACACATTTTTAATCATATGTGTTCATAACATTTTATGTCATTTCTCAGGATATGAATATATAGAAAAATGTATCATACATAAGTAGAACCACCGCCATTTCGCAAGCACATTTGACCATTGATCCCAAATTTGACATTGACATTAAAAGTACGGATCTGGAAATTGTACTAGACACATCTTCTAATCAATATTAACATTTTGTTTAGAATTTTATGAGAATCATTCAGCTGATTTTAAAGTTAAGTATCGAACACAGAAAGTAACGGCCGAGCGGTATCATGATGGAATGACGGAAATGCGAATAATATATATTTCACGAACATATCAAAAGGCTACACACATTTTAGAATGCACCAGTCAATTGTACATGTACTAAAAACTGATCCATAACAGACCATTCAAAACGGAAGTATTAGCGACGTGTCCGATCGGAAACGGACATAAAAACAATAAACAAATACTGGTAAATCGAATACTGAAATAATTAAACGTACACACATGCATTGATTTATGAAACATATGTTTGCACGCAAGTTCTCGTTTCTGGTATTAAAACAAGTTCGTATTCAAAAAGATGCCAATATCATTAAACCACTAGTTTTCGAGACCTTAATTCGCAATCGTGCGATGTGCACGACAGCGATTTAAGGTCTCAAAAACTAAAGGCCTGACCACAATGTGAACAGATTACAGTCAGATAGCATATATCAGGTAAGATCTAAACATATTTTGCAATGAACTAATGCGAAGATTTTCTGGAAGATGGGAACAGTTTGCCTTAAAAAAATCGAACAAACGTTTTACATACCTCGAATATCACTGTGTTTGCAGTTAGGAAGGTGATTTGTACAAATTATCAACTCCATAACGGACCGATTTCGCGGTCTTATCAGAAAACCGTACGTCAAACTCTGATTATCCGATGGACCCGTATAACATCCCGGGTGACAAACACTATCATCAGAAGAGAAATGTCTGTAGATGACATGGTTCCATGATATCAAGGTGGGACAGGTAGCTTATATATAAAGTTTTAATCAAACAGTTATAGGTGTACTCTTGTGGCTATGTCATCACATTTTGAATGTTAACGTTTGCACATTAACTTTTTGTTTTTTATAATTGCTAAGATACTTTTAAAATATGCAATTAAGTTTATAATTAATTTTTGTTTAATACAGAATAACATCACTATTATGCTTAAACATCTGAGTGAACTTACCTCTTTCACGTTACATTATATGTATAACATTTAAGAATCAGTAATTCACAACCTTAAGGATTGTTTTGATAGATGACTGCAAGTATGTACCAACGTTCATGCCTTTGCTTGCATGTATAAGTTCAGAAAGCCTGACAAGAGGACACACGCATCGAACAGAAAGTGTTAGCATTCCTCAAATGAACTGCAACATCACTATTATTTAAATTGTCTGATATATTGCACAAAGGGCCTTATATATTCAAAAGGATTCTAGATAAGGGAAATGAGGTCGTTTCTGATCTGCATTTTATAACTTTAAATCATTTTAGGTGAATGCATTATTTTAATGCTTATTATCATTAAGACATTTGGATTATGTATCACACATAAACACACGCTTGAATAGATAACATTTCTAACACAAACAAAACACAGAGTCCAATTAAATGTTGTTTTAATGCTTTTTAATAGCTATTTATGTCTATTTTAACGATTATTTTGTAGCAGTTTGAATTGCCCCAATCACAAAAATCATAAATGAAGAATTCTGTAGAAGAAATTGAAAAGTACTATATGCGTTTGCACGAAGCATGTTTGTGTCAATACTCAAATTAAAACATCGAAGAAGAAGCGTGAGGGTAATACCTTGACTACTGTACTGACCAGTAACCATGGCAAGTATATGTGTAAGAATCGGTACAGTTGTTACAAAGGCACATTCCTTATACAGGTTGTGATATTTTTCGCATTTTATTATAGTCATAACCTAAGTTTGGAACGGTTAGTAAGCATCATTCCTATTTTAAGCACACAGAAACAGTGCAAATGTAATGCCAGTTTATTGTCATTGACAGGGGTAGTAATGACAAAGACTACCATACAGGGGTACTGCCTTAAACTGTCCCTAATTGATATCAATATGTGTATTTTAAAAGAAAAACTAAAACTGAATGAAAATGAATGTTATTTAACGGCTCATCAACACAATATGTGCCACTACGATATGTCCAGAGAGAGGAGAGTGTTACGTAAGAACCGGGAAACTACCCTAATCTAAATAAATATATTAACATGGTTATTTTACTTGCTCAAAGGATAGACTCCGATACACGATACCGCATAGTTTACGTCCCCATGAGATGTACGCGTCTACCTGACTGTGTATTAAGAGGTTACGTGTTTTGCCCAATAACACACCGACGAAACTCAGGAGCACCGGTGAGGCTTCAAACAGTGTTTTCCGGATTATCCACTGTGCCACAGGCTGTATACAACCAAGGAGAGTGACTGCGTTGAAATATATACAACTAAAATGTTAAGACTTCTTATTTCAATCCAAATGTTATATTCAAGAAGCTGGTTCACAACAGTTCTTTTCTAGCAAACTTCGAATTACGTTTGTGTATATACGTACTGAAAAGAGGATGCCTTGGAAGCAACAAATACAAACAAGTGATACAAGTAGAAGACGCGGTTCATGAACAGTCTCAATAAAATCGAGACTGCAATATTTCGTATGTGTCGTGCTAGACCATTTCCAAAGTTCCATTATCATACTCTTTTTTATTGAGTCTGTTTACAACGACGTTTAAATGTATTCTTTTATTAAGTGTATTCGTTTACTATTTTTCCTAGAATGTGTTGTTAAATAGTTCCTTTCGGTGTGATGTATTTTCATTTACAACGTCTTGTCAGCGACAGACTTGGTAGAGAATCATCCGTTTATAATAGATGCAAGATATTAGACGTCTAGATCTCGTAGTTTCAGAAAAGACTGTTGTAAAAGATATTAGAATATAACTCTATATGTAAAGTATGTGACATCTGCGGTGTGCCCAAATATGACCCAAAGATCGCCATATTAACATATTTGGTAGAGAACGTTCACCTTATTCTACATGCAAACAAAATGTTAGACGTTTCAGGAAAAAGGAGTGCTCTGTATAACTCTATGTAAATATATGGCTCCTGGAGCGAGACCAAATATGACCCCAGGGTCACCATTTTTAATTTGTATTTAGCGAACCACACGCTTATGTCACATGCAACATATGCAATAATTTAAAAACATATCTAGCCATTTCAGTTTCAGAGATTTTTTCCTTTTTAAGAAATCTGGTTTTTATTTAAACGATAGAGATGACTTTAAAAACATAAACATATTCTACCATATGCACTGCTATCATGTCCTATTTGTTTCTCTACAATGTACTCCATAACATGTGCCAGTAATAATTTGCCACCTGAGATGGTAGCAAAATATTGTCTGGATCATGGCCTATTTGGGATATTTGCGCCAAATCACTGTGCAAAGTAACGCACTGCTTAAGCAATTGCCAGAGGTGGAGAGAAGGGTTGCACCTCATTTCTAGTGGTTGATCTATTTACAGTTCGTAACCATGCTTGCCTCTTTGATTGTGCGATGACGGGATAACATGTGGACCCTATGATGCCATCTTCCTAAATCCTGAAAGGACGCATTTTTGGCGGATTTATTATGTTCATTAAATGTTTAAATAAACAATCATTTTCCGGACAAGTTCTCCAGAACTCCTGCCTGGATTTCAAGCAACACTTGTTCAGCAGGGCATGATTAATAGCAAACGTAGTTGTGCATATCGCCGTCGTCGTGTTCCAGTTAAATTATTGTTGATGTTGAGTTATGCACCGTCAACACTTTTAATACACAAACTTGTTCCAGACTAGTTTCCCTGAATACCTAGCCGGATGTCAAAAAGAACTTGGTAGGAATTATCAGTACCAAACCTATATGTGCGTATCGTTGTCCTTTTCCAATGAAAAGATTGTTGGCGGATTTGTTGCCGTTTAAATGTTTTAATACAAAAACGTTGTCCGGAATAGTTTTACTGAACCCCTTCCAGACTTCAACCAAACTTAGTAGAGATGATCAGCACATATCGCCTCGGTGTTCCGGTCAAATGATGTTTAGTTGAGTTATGACCCCTTATACATAAACTTTGTCCGAACTACTTCTCCTGAAACCCTAACTAAAATTCAACTAATCTTGCTCCTCTTCATGTTCCTGATGAATGCTTTGTTTGCCTTTTAAACGTCTATATATACAAACGTCGTCCTGGTGAACTCCCGAACCTCTTGCCGGATGACAGTCAAACTTGATAGAAATTATCAGTAGTTGCACATATCATCGTCGAGTTACGGTCGCCTGCATGTACACTGAGATCATCAGCAAACATTTAGCATATGATCATTGTTTCAGTATGAAATTGTTTTATATAAAACATGATACATAGCATGATACATGTATAAGTACTGAATAAAACAATGGTGGTAGACACATTTTGCTAAACAAAAATAACAACACTTAAGTTGATGTTTAGTTCGATGCGTGATTTTGGTTGAAGGTTGTCTATGAATGCTTTCCTTTTCGACTTTGATGTTTGTTAAAAAGTTAATGTCATTCTGTATGTTTCATGTTGTCATATTGCATAGTAAATTATTTTACTTGCTGCTCTTTTCTATGTTTTCACACATAATTATAATTATGTGTGTTCCTGATTGCATTGCCATCTTGGCATTCTGACGGGAAAGGCCATTGTTGGTGTTGGAAGAATTTGTGGACAGACCCCTGTACTTGTATAGGAAATAAACCAATATAATATTTTTAACATGAATGATTGTTTGCCTACAGATTACATGAATCATATGTGTGGCTTCAACAAAGTGTTCGAAAACGCGACTATTCGACTCCGCCTGACGTCAAAAAGTAGTTATAGACCAAATATGAACTGCCTGTTGACTCTCACCACGACAAGTAACAGCAAATTGATGCTTTATTTTATGGTACATACATGTTTACCATTTTGTGTTTGTGATGTCGTTGGCTTGTATTATTACTTTTGCCTTCTTGTTTGTCTGTTTGCATGTTTGTTTCTGTGTTTTGTGGTTGACTTTCCTCCTTGAATGCTACTTTCCCTGTCCGATCTTTTTATAATTCTTAGTACATATAGAGTAGTTTAATGTTCATAATATACCATAATAATTGTATTATTACTTACATCTTTATATAATCCACCATAACACTATGATCACGATAGATCGGGAAAATGAGATAATAATTATAGGGTCCTAAGGAACGAGCGCAATGGCATCGTAGGTCCACACTGTACTGCAAACAAGGACTTGACAATACAATGAAAGAGACAAAAAACAACAGAAAGGGTGGTGAAGACAGGGTTACCGACTTGGAACGGTCAGTAGGCAATGAGGCCTACTGGTTAGCTTGAATCGATTTTATATGCGCACAATCCTCGCTATTATCCTGTCTTCAAGTCCCAAATAGACAAGGCGGTGTAAACAAAACAACATCCCATCAAAAGGAATTCTCTAACAATAAAGTCCACATCCTGAGAAACTAACTAAAGAAACACATACAAAATAATAAACATATCAGGATGTATCCAGAATCGTACTGAACAGCCATAGTAGTTGCAGCTAAAGAGAAAACCAATATAGGGTAAGACCAGAAAACCAGAGGGACGAAAGCTCATGCACCCACCTGCCTTAGTTGGGGTTTCAGTGGGAAGGTGTATTTCAGACGAAAATGAGGTGCATCCGGGTGGACCCTATTAGGAATAATTTGAACATTTGGTACAACGAATTGTCCATCATGTATCGATGATGCCTTTCATTATAAGAAACTATTTACGAAAATACATGTTTATTTATTCCAATATATTTCTCCGTCTGTGTTATTCATCAACATATATGCTTTATAAACATGATAAAAGATAAAACTAAATATGTAACAAGAGCAATACAAACAATTCCATGTGTAATATATTTGTTTATGTTTTGCCTTAAACATTTAAAACATGTAATACCTTTCTTTATAATTTTCTCTTCCAATCAGCATTATATTCCTTTGCTATACGGTTATATTCATATCATGCAAAGTATACGTCATATATTGTTAGGACGTTGACATCGAACATTCAACAACGTGCAGTGATGATTATTTAGACGTCCTGGACGGTAATAAAGTAGGATACCCTTACGTTGCAGGTAACCGAAATTCAATAATGGTTTCATAAGTTTGGCTTTATAAACTTTGCTCCTAACTAAATTCTATTTTGTTTATTTCGCCATAGTTTCATCTTTCAGGGCAAAGCATTTCTCGGGATGGCTCAAATGTTCGTACTATTGACATTTCATATATTGAGGTCCGCTCAACCCGGGGCTAGAGAACATAACAAGCAAATTTCACAACTGTTTATGAACAGTCTCTATAAAACCGTGACTGCAATATATTTGTATTTGTACTGTGTTCGGCGATATCCATTTTTTTTTTAAAAAATAATCTTCCATACTCGTTTCGTTCAAATCATATATACAAGTACATCTTTTCCAAGCAATCTTTCTTATTTGTGTTCATCACCATGTATCTTAAAATGACAATATGCGGCATTATTTATTCTAATGTTCATATGACATATGTTTCTACTGTTAGCCTTCTTGATTCGAGACCTGACTGCAATATATTTCAAATAGAGATAACCATTTTACGTGTGGCGCACACTGTGGGTCTGTGATTAGCATATCGTTATGGGGTGTTACTTTCTGATTGGAAATGAGAAACATGCTAAGTTGTATGTTCTATCCAGGACGCGAATGCCACACGTATGCCTACGGCTTAATATGTCGGGTAATATGTTGTATGTATGTCACCGTTCGGGTTCTATCTCTTTCTATTCCATATTACCCTGGGTTCGATATATCAGGACAGAGATGGTTTTCAATATAGTGTTTTTTTCTACGGACCGATGCGTCAAACAACGCCAAACTCCATCTGTGAATATATAAATATCCAAATATAAATATTACATAAATATTTATCGTCGAGTACAAAGTACAACAACGTGTAACTCTATTGAAGCCTTGGCAAAATGCCCTCTATTACATGAATTAAACAATAACAATAACAAAAACCAGGGTAAGCACATATGTAAATATATGTCAACACATGTCAACAACACAGATTATGTTTTACACAGACAATGGCCTTGTAGTCCCATTTGTTTAAACATCGAATATAAGCGTTTACAACATCACATATTTAATGGAAAGGTGACACATCTTATAACAAACAATACTAATTAAATAGACATACCTGTGAATATATAAATATCCAAATATAAATATTACATAAATATTTATCGTCGAGTACAAAGTACAACAACGTGTAACTCTATTGAAGCATCGGCAAAATGCACTGACGCATAGCGGTGAACGCATGCACGTGTACCATTAGTATGTTAGTATGTTAGTAAAAGATGGTCAAAGGGAGACTATAAACATAACCCATTACTTATACGGACCCGATGTTAAGGATTTATTTATGTGGCATAAGGAACAACATACATGTATTTTGTAAATATACTTATTTCGACCCACATCAAAAACATAGCATAACGAAAGGCTTATTGAGCCGGTCACATGTATCATAACGGTATTCCATGGTAACAGAGCTATGTAACACTGTCATTGCATTAATTAAGTGAGAGTATGTTACTAGAAATACTATTTCCAGGTGATTTAAAATATTTAAATTACATTTTTGAATTACAGGTATTAAAGGAAGGTTGTGCGGTAAATATATGGATAAATATGTTTACGTTACCAGCAACGATGCAATGCTATTACACTTTGCAAGTAATGAAAGCTCTGATAACAGTGGGTTTGATATGGTCATCACCACCTATCATACAGGTATTTAGGTCTTAAATACACGATACTTTAATAATCAACAATGGAACAAATATGTTTTGGTTGTTCCACATATGTATTTATGTGTGCCTTACCAAACTACACACATGTCAACAGCATGCATTAAACTTTATTCCAGTCAAACACATGTTGTATCATGGATAATCTATCTTTATTCTAACAGATGAACTTAAACTGGTTTTCAAGATGTATTCGAACAATAAATACATCATATGTAGACTTACACTCCGACATACTCATTTGTTTTTATATTTTGCATGATTTGTTTGTGTTTTTTTTAACCCAATCATTTTTCTTATCAATATTTCACTCTTCATTTGTTTACATTTGCTTTTTTTCTTCAATTACTCAAACATAGCGTTAATTGTAGAGTTTCAAATATAATTTTCAAATGACGTTTTTTTTTGTTTTGAGTTTTGTTTTGAGTTTATTATTACTTCGCAACATTTTGATCAATTAAATCAAACAAGTCGCACTTTTATTTACGTTGCTATCGATGTTTATAGTTTTTTTCTGTTCGAAAACTCTTTTACCTGACGATATGTATGCTTTCGTATTTTGTACGTGAACAAATTACAGGATATAAATACAGACTAGATTACAGTACCTACATGTATTAATTATAATTATTTCAACACGTTTTAAGAAGTAAACATAAACAAGAAACCCGTCTATGATATGTTTGTTTTGTCCAACGTAAATTTGTTCTGAATATGATCTAATCAAGTTTTGCATCATGAATCATGAGCATATTCTACGCACAAGTGACGAGTACGGAAAAGTCTGACAATATAATTAACCAAACATTCTGAAGATAGAGGTCGGCAATATTTTAAATGCAGTACCTATATTTATGTTTATGTTTATATTTATTTTTCATTGAACTTTTTTTTCTTATATATATACATACATTATATATATATATATATATGTATATATATTATTTAAAAACAATTTAATACGTATAAAACAAAATCTTTTGCGTTTGTTTGCTCTTTTATTATCATAAATTACGCAGAAACGTAGCTTATCTAAAGCTCTGGATGACAAAGATACGTTTAAAGTTTCAATCCATTACGTAAGCTGTTTCTGTGATATAAGCTTACATACAAAAAGTTAACATACTTTTTTAAAGGGACAATGTATAAGCTTACATACAGAATGTTATCATACTTTTTTAAAGGGACAATGTCCGTAACTTTTAAATTATAAAATGCAAACTAATTACATTGACAAACATTATAAACTAACCATTATTGAATATTCACTAAATAAAAACAAGATTGTTTGAAGAAAACTGCAAATGTTGAGGGACCATATTGCTTACAAAAAATAATAAAACTTAATCCTGAAAAATGCATTTCAGTTGCATATGTAATGTACATGTACAATAAACTAGGCCCAATAAAATAATCAATTATTTTTATTGAAAAGTCTGATGGAGAAAACTCGACAACTCACAACTAGTATACTCTATGTATTTAACATGATTAAAAAACTGAACCTGAACATATTTTAGCAAAAAAAATTCTGGACCTGATACACTTTGCCTTATCAGGCTTTTTAAATGAAAATAATTAAAATTTAGGATGTGATAGCCATAGGCAAGGATTAAGAGTCTGTGGCTACGCGTATGCATTTCTGTTAGTTACTTAGACTACTGAAATGGTGTGTTTGTATTGTACATGTATGTAACAAAGGCCCGTAATGGGTCGTTTACCAACTGAAAATTTGAACCTAACAATAAAGATTTCTGAATATATCAAGAATGCCTGCATAAACATGCGCCGTATTTCAATACACTAAACCTTAAAGTAGCTATGCCGTCAACAACAGCCACATTTTGCAACATATACACACGTTTCTAAACCAACTGACGACGCGGTATATATATATATATCATGTATATAACGGCATAAATACAGTTGCTAGAGTTTTTATATATATATATATATATATATATATATATATATATAAAAACTCTAGCAACTGTATTTATATATATATATATATAAAAACTCTAGCAACTGTATTTATGCCGTTATATACATGATATATATATATATACCGCGTCGTCAGTTGGTTTAGAAACGTGTGTATATGTTGCAAAATGTGGCTGTTGTTGACGGCATAGCTACTTTAAGGTTTAGTGTATTGAAATACGGCGCATGTTTATGCAGGCATTCTTGATATATTCAGAAATCTTTATTGTTAGGTTCAAATTTTCAGTTGGTAAACGACCCATTACGGGCCTTTGTTACATACATGTACAATACAAACACACCATTTCAGTAGTCTAATATATATATATATATATATATATATATATATATATTTGTGAGAGAATTAAATTCAGAATAACGAACTTTCTGTAATGTGGGATCCCACGTTATATATATATATAAGAAGAAGAGGTTTACGGTATATAGTTATATATATATAAGAAGAAGAGGTATATATATACCGTGTGTTGCAGCTAGCTTTTTTAAGCTGTGAATTGATACACTTGATTTCTGTGTATCTCGTCATAGCTAGGCGCCCTGTCGTAGTTCATCGGAAGGTTGTCTGTCCTGGTAGTTCACAAATGTTTTTCTCTATATATATTTCTGCCATGTGAACGTGAATCTCTTACGAGATCCCAATTTATAAAGTTGCCGTAGTGAGTTGAAATTCTCTCCCTTTATTATATTTACTGAATTCACAGTATCCCCAAGATCCGGCACCTTTCATTGTCACTGTCTCAATATAGCTGTGTGTGGTTGAACGCTTAAATGTAGCCCACTCATATGAGCTATAATTGTATGTATGTATGCGTCTATATGTTAACTGTGCCTCCAGACGAACGTGTTATGATGTAGAGATACAGTTCATCAACGTGTGTTGCAGCTACCTTTTTTAACGAGTGAATTCATACGCTTGATTTCTGTGTATCTCGTCATAGCTAGGCACCCTGCCGTAGTTCGTCGGAAGGTTGTCTGTCTTTGGTAGTTCACACATGTTTCTCTCTCTCTCTCTACATATATATATATATATATAGGGAAAAGTATTTGCGAACAACCAAGGACATACAAGCTTCGGACGAACTACGGCAGGGCGCCTAGCTATTATGAAAGACAAAGAAATAAAACGTATGCATTCACTTCCTAAAAAGGATAGCTGCATCACACGCTGATAAACTGTATCTCTATATCATAACCCACTCGTCTGGAGGCACAATTAACACGCATTCATACATACATACAATTATAGCTATTATGAGTGGGATCGCATTTAAGGATTCAACCACAAACACGATATATTTTTAGACAGTGACATTGAAAGGTGCCGGATCACTATGATACTTTGAATTCAGTAAATTTTATAATATTAAAGGGAGATAATTGGAACTCACAACGGCAACTTTCGAAATTCGGGATCTAAGAGATTCACGTTCACAAAGCAGAATTATATATAGGGAGAAGTATTTGCGAACAACCAAGTACAGACAACCTTCGGACGAACTACGGCAGGGCGCCTAGCTATGATGAAAGACACATAAATCAAACGTGTGCATTCACTTCCTCAAAAGGATAGCTGCAACACACGCTGATAAACTGTATCTCTACATCATAACCCACTCGTCTGGAGTCACAATTAACATATACATGCATACATACATACAACTCTATAGCTATTATGAGTGGGATGACATTAAAGGATTCAAACACACACACGCTATATTTTTAGACAGTGACAATGAAAGGTGCCGAATCACTAGGATACTAAATTCAGTAAATGGTATATATTAAAGGGAGATAGCTGGAACTCAAAACGGCAACTTTCGAAATTCGGGATCTAAGAGATTCACGTTCACAAAGCAGGATTATATATTGGGAGAAGTATTTGCGAACAAACAAGTACAGACAACCTTCGGACGAACTACGGCAGTGCGCCTAGCTATGATGAAAAACACATAAATCAAACGTATGCATTCACTTCCTAAAAGGATAGATGCAACACACGCTGATAAACTGTAAATCTACATCTTAACCCAATCGTCTGGAGTCACAATTAACATATACACGCATCCATACATACAACTCTATAGCTATTATGAGTGGGATCACATTAAAGAATTCAACCACACACACGCTATATTTTTAGACAGTGATAATGAAAGGTGCCAGATGATCGCTACGATACTAAATTCAGTAAATGGTATATATTAAAGGGAGATAACTGGACCTCACAACGGCAACTTTAGAAAGTAGGGATTTAAGAGATTCAAGTTCACAAAGCAGAATTGCATATAGGGAGAAGTATGTGCGAACAACCAATGACAGACAACATTCGGACGAACTACAGCAGGGCGCCTAGCTATGATGAAAGGCACAGAAATCAAACGTATGCATTCCCTTTCTACAAAGAATAGCTGCAACACACGCTGATAAACTATATCCCTACATCGTAACCCACTCGTCTGGGAGCACAATTAGCGGATACACACGTACATACATACATTCACCAGATCCTAGTGATCTTCACCAGATCCTAGTGATCCGGCACCTTTCATTGTCATTGTCTAAAAATAAAGCGTATGTGTGGTTGAATCCTTAAATGTGATCCCACTCATAATAGCTATAATTGTTTGTATTTATGCGTAACTCGTAACTCGGATCTTCTTTCCAAATATAAAAGCAATTTAAGAACTCTTCTGCGACAAGGACTATCACAACGTGACTTCGATGGTGATGTGATTTACTTTCATACTATCTTTAGTAAACTTGTTTAAAAGGTTTGTCAAAAGAGGTAATGACCCTATCATTTTGCAACGCACTGCATGCTTGGTGGTGGACCCTTTTACAATTCGCCACTATGCTTTCCTCTTTAATTGTGCGATGACCGTTCAGGCTGTGGACCCTATGGCGGCGTCTACCTAAAGTCCAAAATGACGGTAACGTTTGATGTTTGTTTGCAATCTTGTCTTGTCTTGCATTCAATGGTTTATTCTCTTGTTGCTCTGGCTTATGCCAAGTCATGGAGTACCTTCTTTGTGGCTTTCTGTGCTATCGTTTTTGTGTATTTATATATGCATAAGTATCTTTGTGTTTTACTTATATTGCCTGCTATTGTTGCCTTGTTGGTTAGAGAATAGTTCATGGCGAAGATTTCTGTATTTACACTGTCCCGTTTTATTGGGATTAAGTAGAGTAAGTATGAGGTTTGATGCACCCTAGAACCTGGTTTATACCCCCAGCGGCCATTTTTGCCACTGACCGTTCCAAGGCAGTAGCCCTATTGTCAACCATTTTGTGTTTGTGATGTCATTTTTGGTATTTTATTCATCTTTAATGTTGGTCTTTGTTTCTGTGTGTGTTTGTGGTCGACTGTCTTCCTTGAATGCTACTTTTCCTGTTCGATTTTTATATCTAAATCTATAAACAGAAAAAAAAACGGCTTTAACCAGCGAGGTAACCAGCGAGGCCAAACCCCAAAACAGGAACGTCGATTCAAGAGTTACCAACGCATAATTTATTTGATGCATTTGCAGTCATGAGTAGTTTAAGAACTTGAGAATGAAACTTTACTTTTAATTGACACATATAAATTAGTATATGACCAGAACACCTGGCTAGATAAACGGTTTTGTTGTGTAATTTTGCGTTATTTGTTAGTTTCTTTCACTACCACATATATGTGCATAAATTCACCTAATAGAAGAATATCTCGTCAATTTTTATATTAGACAGTTTTATATGACTCCGTGTTTTTGCAGACATATTTTTCTTGAATGTTTGCCTTTTGAAATATCGGTCGCTGTTTCGTTCCGTATTTGGAATCCGCACACCACGTACATAAATGAACAACTTTAAACAGAAATTGTCAGGTACATGTATGTGACTAGGGCAGGGTTATATCTTTCTACCGATACTGGGCACAATCAATTTTGATTATCACTGCAGCCTCGTTTCCGAAAAAGAATTAACGGGCTTGATGTATCACTGATTTAATAACACAGAAGTTCAGATAGATCTTGAACGCGCACTGGGTATAGCTCTCCCTGAACACTGAACCGACAACTTTACATCCCCTCCGTAGGATAACCTACATTCACAGTACCTTGCCAAAGTAAAATACTGCGGGTGTGTGTTTGAAAAATCCGATACCTGACTCCACCTGGAATCAAACATGTGATTTCTTTAACGAGAGTCAAGTATGCTAACAACTCGGCGACCGCAGGGTTAAGTTTCCAAATACGGAACGAAAAAGCAACAGCTATTTCGAAAGATAAACATTGAGGAAACATATGTCTGGGCAATCTGCTGAAACACGGAGTAATACACCAATGTCCTATAATTGTACTGTACTGGTCGGGGACACTTTCCGTCACTTATGTAAACATAAACTAATTTTTCAGACAAATATATGCATCCTGACAATGTTTACCCTCCTTTATATCAGGTTACCACTTTTTGAAATGTTGAGACTCCAAAGAATTGTGTCTTATATAAATTATAGAAGTGGCACTTGACGTTTTTATAAATAGACTAAAACTGAAATCTTGTTGTTTACAATCCCAATGTCCGTCATGTTTTTTATCTAGTGATCGATATTACAGTAAACTGTTATGAATTAAAAACATGTTTGCAAGTCTATACAACAGTTTCATTCTAAAATTGTGTGTTTGCATTGTTTGAACCGGAAAGCTATGACGTCAGGCTCTTCCGGTACATGTAATTCATTACTGTTATAAAACGCCTCATACATTTATACAAAATGTGCTTGATGTTTCAGTATATAGAGCGTTGTATGTTCATATATGAGTGGGGGGACAAATTTACGCTTCAGTGTGCACTATATACTGTATATGATATCTCGAATTAAGTCAAACATAATCTCAGTACATAGAGCGTTGTAATGATTTCCATACACAGTAATAGTTAACTAAAACTATATATTCATGAATAATAACGCTCATGTCATATGAACGTTGGAATGAAAATAAAAGGTCACCAGCAAGGTTTCTGAGATATCTTAATATGATGCATATACTACACTTTGTAAGATTTCTTATAATTTCAGTACAACCTAAATTACACAAAAAACAAGACCTTTAGTAACAAAAATCAAATCGAATTACATTAATTTTATTCAAGCTCAAAATAAATACACTGCTCAAAAAACTTTATCGACAAGCAGTCCGCTTGTCGATTTTCCATATGGTTACGTGTTAAATGCACCCTTTTGACGGCCCGGCATTTCCAAAATGCCTTTCTGTACAAAACCGTTTTTTTAATATCAAATGCTTATCAAGACATTAAACGTTTGTTGCAAATCAGAATAACTGTCCCTCCTATCCTGAGAAGTGTCATGGACAAAATTTGTAAATTTTCATTTTCTCCAAAAAGTCACTTTTTGTCCCTGCAAGTCTGCAACTAAAACGAAGCATGTGGATTTCTGTCTTTTGCCATTAATTCATTTTAAGACATGAATGCTAGAATATCAAACAAAGACATGTATTCTATTTCCATACCAGAATTGTATAGACCTTCTGAAATAATCTGTATTTAACAGCCGCCGTTTTTTTTTTGCCGCGTCGGTTTTTGGCAAAAACAGCTAAACCAATAAATCTCTCTGTGATCTGTATCAAAATACTGAAACTATACTACGTTTAGTATGTTTAGTGAATCAATATATAACTTCATTTTCTAAATAAATCGATTCATAATAATGGAATCCAGTGAAACATAGATACATGTTTGAAAACATATGTTACTTATGTACATGGTCGCTCATGTACAAGTGTGCACGAATAAGATGCGCATCTATAACTGTAGAAATGACCGTAAATATTATTTTAGCTTATCTCATACTATTTTGTTTTACTTCACTTTTTAATTGTCTTTATGTGATCATCCACAGGTCGGTGTTACGTCTCAGAGTACGAGTGCGACAACGGACGATGTATCTCTAACAACCTGACCTGTAATGGATATAACCCGTGTGGAGACTATTCCGACTGTCCGTCGGAAGTGCATGCACGGGGTTTGAAGGACGGGGCGATAGCCGGTATTGTGGTAGCGGCTGTCTTATTCGTTTTCTTTGTCATAGCAGGCACTATTAAATTAAGTAAAAGACGACAACGACAACGAAGTAATAATGTAAGTGTACTATGTACGAAACAGTTAATGTAAATACAAACTACATACACGTAATGAAAAATGTACTAGTAAGTATAATGTAGTTATTTTGTATTAACATGATTGGTGTACTAATAAATGAAATAAGCGTATTTACTATCTATTAGAAATTACTATTTGATGTATACATGCATACTAAACCATGCAAAACATAAATCAGTAACATAAACGAGTAATGATTGAGTATAACCCTACTCATCTGTGCAATCCCTTACAGAAAATAAATTTAGTGTCACATATAAACCGCTTATACTAGACATAGGCCAGTAACATATAAGTAACTTATATTGATTTTAAATGCAAATGAGATATAAGTCTTATACCTCACGTATAGCCAGCCACTTATATGGTAAGCACTATGCCATTTATAAGTGACTTATATGCGACTTATACGTGATTTATAATGTTGCTTATAAGTGGCCTAAATGTAAAACGTTTACGTGACATATATGTAACTTATAAGTAACATATATGACATATATCCACTAGTAGGTCCAATTGAATCCAAAATAATGATAACAAGGGGAAATGAAACATCATAACATACAAAAGGGTTTATTAATTTTAATATATTAGTATATTATCAGCTGATCTAAACAAAAAAACATCAATATAGCAGTCATATTATATTTTCCAATGCTTTCTTGTTGGCTTCCTTAGTTCTATTTCTCTTTCTGGCTTTCTGTCACTCTGAAAATATTAAATAATGAATAAATAATAAAAGTCAAAAAGATGTATTAATGACTGGAATTAGCTGGTTCTTTAACATACCTTTGAGGATAGACAGAATATATCCTAATTCTGCGAATTAATTATAAAAATCTAACAATGTTATTTAACTGACTTGTTTAATATCATATCTGTCATAGTACGCACTAGATCCGTGCCTTAATTCCTCAAACATGATGTTTGCTCTTTGGAACCATTTAACATATGTAGAAACCTAGTTAATATGATCAGTAAAACCTATTTAATATGATCAGTCGAGCATAAAGAGGATTTGTTTTTGTAATACAATAACAGGTACATATAGAAATAAGCATAATGTACTTACCAGCCATTAACCCCATAGTATATGTCTTCTGTTGACACCAGCATCCTAAGCAGATTTGGTTTCACCATTCAAAATATTTATAATTACAACCAAATCCTTTCCTCATTTCAAAATGATAAAACGTATTTTACTAAATCCTTCAATCAATTCACAAAATGAGTTTGTCGCAGTTATTAATGTTTATTCCTTTAAGCCGTTTGACATTAAAATGTCAAAGCATAAATTCAACTTCTATCCCAGTTGAGAATGCGTCTGACTAAATTCAAATCCTGTTCTCAAAATCAGGCATTTCCGTTGAAAGGTCATCTGGATTCCTAAATTAAATAAAAATCCGTATAAGGCTCGCTTTATTTCTAATTCTAGTGCCTGCACCACAACAAACATCTCCAAACTTTTAACTTCTTGTCTTACTGCCGTTAAAGATCACGTTAAACTATATTGTGATAAAACTTATGAAAACTCTGGGATTAATTTATTTTGGTATATAAAAAATTCAGGAGACGTTCTTGATAACATTTTCAAAAAAGGTCAAGTTTCATCAATAAGTACTTATGACTTCTCTACACTATATACAACCTTACCACATCATCTTATTAAAGACAAGCTAATCTCTCTTATTCTCTCGGCAGGTGTTTTACGTTTTCTAAGCTAGTTAGCTAACGGTATTTCAGGTCCTCTCAACATATAAATCCATTTTCTCTCTGCATGTAGTTACACTTGAGTAACGTCTTTGTCGTTACATGTTAAAGCACTTCTTAACTCTCATTACGCTGTACATGGTGGCTATTGCGTAATGATCAGATGGGTAAAGCTCTTCTGGCGTTAATAGGTATCAAAATCATCCCACATGTGATTTATTATATAAATTGAACATTCACGAGAGTGTGGTGGTAAGAATGCTCACCCTGGAGATATGGTTATCGCCCGAGACGAAGTGGCAAAATAAGGTAAATGTTTCATTACGGATTTCACTTTGCCGGATTTTCTTTTTTCAAAAGGTTGCTATGACAGGTATATCATTGGATTGATACACTTTTACAAGTATTGATAGTGATCTTAAAGTAGCTATAATTAAAAAGCAGAGCCATTATCAAGATCACACATGATCACGATTTTTAGGTCTGGAAACGTCCCCTATGCATATGAAGAAAACAGGTAACTTAATGTATTTTATAATGCTGTAATCATGGCCACTTGAGTTGTGATTTTAGAGAGTTATAACTGGTTACAACTGCGATAAGCATCTTATGTGTTAACTGTTATTCCATATATTCCTTTACAGGCATAGTGTTTTGTAAACCAGTACATGTAGTAAATGTTTCATGTAGCATGTGGTTACCATATTACAATATTGCATTAGTGTTGTATGCTCACTCGATAAGTTATATCTTATACATATTCTATGTTAAACATAGTGTTAAATTAAATTCATATGTAAAAATAAAATGAAAACATATTTATTCAATGACGAGGAATACACGTTTTGAAATATGAATTCTGCATGCTTAATTTGAGGATATGTCCGTAAAACATCCTGAATTTAGCATAGAAACTAAACCATTAAAGCTTAAAACATATGTAGTCGCATTAACGATTGAGGCTAAAGTAGACAGCATTCAGGAACAGTGATTCTGTATTTTCGTTCCGATATGAGAGCATTTAAACAATACCACAACTAGTAATCAGGTAACAGTAACAATAATATATGTATTCCCGACAATGCATACTTTATAACATGAACAGATAAACAATTATATAAAGTGAAATATAAGTATTGGTATTATATGTAATAATTATGCAATAAACATTATAAACAACACATATTTATAAGATAGAATGAATAAACGAACGAATGAACGAATGTACATGATCTCATACAGGACGATTGAAAAATGAATTAACGTGATTTAAAATGTACTTATAGCATGTATAGTAACTATGATTATTTTACATATTATTCTAAGGTACTTTCAGTAATCCATTTTGCCACTGAAGTATTTCATTATTATTAACAAATATCTACATGATTTACGACCAAATCAAAATTAGTTAACTGTTGCTAACTCTAACACTAACTTGTCAACACCATAACATGTTCTTTGAAATTCAATATATATTGATACAAACTCACAATACTCTATATTATACCTAATGGACACGATATTTAAAGATAAGTTACTGTCATAGCATCTTAAATTTAACAACTCCTGACATGTTCTGTTAATATTCAGCCAGTAAACGTATATGTTTAATCATATATTCCACTCCATATTACATGTATAACAATCTTTAAACATTACAATTTAATATATCTTTATTACAAAGAAATACAAAAAGATCGGACAGGGAAAGTAGCATTCAAGGAGGACAGTCAACCACAAAACACAGAAACAAACACGCAAACAGACAAACAAGAAGGCAAAGGCAATATTAAATGCAAAAGACAACACAAACACAAAAGGGTTGTCAATAGGGCTACCGCCTTGGAACGGTCAGTGGCAAAGTAGGCCACGGGGGGTTTAAACCGGTTCTATGGTGCACCAAACCTCACACTTACCCTACTGTCATCCCATTCAAACAGGACAGTGTAAATAAAGAAATCCCCGCCATGATCTAATCTCTAACCAACAAGGCAGCATCAATAGGCAATATAAGTAAAACACAAATATGCTCGTGTAAATATGATAAAAAAAAAACAATAGCCTAGAAAGCCACAATGAAGGTACTCAATGACTTGGCAGAAGCCAGAGCAGTAAGAGAATAAATCATTAAGGGCACGACAAGAAAGATCATGGACAAACATCAAACGCCACCGTCCCAATTGGCTTTAGGTAGGCGTCATCATAGGGTCCATAGCCTGTCCGGTCATCGTACAATTAAAGAGGAAAGCATAGTGGCGAACTGTATAAGGGTCCACCACCAAGCATGCAGTACGTTGCAAAATGATAGGGTCATAACCTCTTTTGATAAACTTGTTAACAAGTTTAACAAAGATAGTGTGAAAGTGATCATGACCAAGAATCTTACGAAGTTTATAAATCACATCACCATAGAAGTCAGGTTGTGATAGTCCTTGTCGCAGAAGAGTCCTTAAATTACTCTTATATTTAGAAAGAAGATCAGGGTTACGATAATAAAATTTTGCAAAGGTTTTACGAAGTTTATGGTAACGGTAACCCTGACTGAGTAACTGTTTAGTTATACAAAGATTACGAAAATTAAAGTCCTCAACACGAGTACAAGCTCTAGAAAAACGAATGAGTTGAGACAGATACACCCCATAAGAAGTTGCTCGGGGAACATCCCCAAAATCAACCTTATCGAACCTCAATATAAAATAACGAGTTCATATGATCACATTTAAATTTGTTTACACCTGGGTTGTATAACATCATTTTATATTGCATTTTCATCCACTGAGCTTACATATTTAATAATATCCTGCCATCCATATTAAATGAAACACATTTTTGACAAGTGTTAAAGATGTCAAATTACTCAATAAAAGCGAGTCTGTTAATTTTATCTCTTGTTTGTTTTTGTTGCCTTATACTTATTTCCAAGGGATCCCTTTTTCATTATTGATTGACATTCACACTAGCTTTTGTTTAGTGTTGTGTGGCGGCCGTAAAATGTTGCCCCTATTGCAAATCAGTAGTGTTATTACTTACTGAAACTTCGGGGTCATCAAGCCCAATCTTTTGGCTTGAAGTAGAATATCGTTTAAGCCGGTGTTAGAAAGGAATTAGTTTAATAACGATTTATAATCGATGTTCAAATCAGCTATAACATCTTACAAGTTCTCATGTATTTCCAGGTCGGTGGTCACATACAAAAACAGAACGAGTCATCACCGTTGCATGGATACATGGGACCGCATGAATAAATCAGCGTGTTTCCCAGCAGAACTTGGCCTACCGCCACGGGACATCAGTATCCATCGACACATCAGTTTCCCCAAGTTTAATTTATTGATATTGCTATCATACGATATTGAACAACATCATCATCACGTTTATTTATAAGGCATTGTCTCATATCGAGCTCAATTCATAAAACGCCACTAGAATGACAATGGAAACAATTCCAACATATGAAAATATTCAATTTCAAATGAATAAATCATGCACAAAATGTGATTGAAACAGTTAATATTTTTGAAACCACAAGGAAAGACAACTCTAAACTTAAATAGTATTGGAATTGTCGGGCACGTTTATGACACAGATTTCGTAACCACTCATAGACTGATATAGCTTATATGTTACAATTTAATTGAAACTTATAGTATTATACACATATAAAAGTACCTGTGCATGTTACCTTACAACATATCATGTTTATCTTGCATTCAATGTTTACATGTTTATCTTAAATTCACTAGATGCAACACATTACACAGGGGGTATACGCACATGATTGTTGAAACAAGATGGTTACTTAAATACGTGTATCAATGATTGCTGCAATTATCTATAATGTATTCCTACATTTCACTTTGTTATCTAGATTTGAAGAGTGTTCAAATTGAATGTAAGCTTAGAAGAGGAAATAGCACTAAAGTAATATTTAACGAGGAAAACATGTTAAGTCACTATATAGGTATACTTTAATACTTTTATATACAATTGTCATGACAGGATTTAGATTTTAGGACTCGTTATATTATTTAATATATTGACGACACGTTTCATTCATACTAGTTAATGTAGCTTCTGTTTGTTTTATATTAATACAAAAACTAAGTGTCATCTAATAAACACATAAATGAACAGTTACACGTATTACATGTAGTCGTCAAACGAATATACACATTAAAACGCAATCAAAACTACTATGAAAATAGCTATGTGTTAGAAATCTACGCTATTAATTTGAATTACCTACTTGAATTCCATCGGTTGCTGTATCAATATATACTTAAAAGAACAAGAAACTCATAATGGGTATTTTCGCTATACAGTATATGTTTAATATGCTACTGCTAATCAAATGGTACAGGGCGACATTATGCCTGTCCTTTCAGAAAGAAGGTTCGTCCTTGAATGCTGCTTTCCCTGTCCGATATTGTTATCTTTGTTTAAACAGCACCGAACACACTAATGGTTACCCCTTTAAAGTTTTATTCTCGACAGAATGCGCATTGGACTCAAGCAGGTGAGCAAACGTAACTGACATGGCTTGACTTTTTCAAGAGAAACTTCAACATTTATAAATTTCGTATAACATAGCATATTTTGATTAAAAGGTCTACTATATGACAGAGTTGCCCTTTCGTAATTAGTTGTAGCCCCTTTTTGTTCAGAACACGTTGAGATGTATCTGTAATGTTACGTGGAATTAGGTATATATGATACTGTAGTATAGGCACATTTTGGGTATTCGTTTCGTTTTCGTTTCAGTATATTTTAATCTGTGACAGAAAACAGTACTGAGATAGATATAGCCTCTATGTATTCGTGTAATTACTTGCTGATTGCTTTACTAGCGTGATATTGGTGGTCTGCCTTCCATGAGATTTCTACTTGTATATTTACTTTGCCTTTCTCTAACTAGCTGTAGACTTTTTTACGGAACACATTACAATATACTTTGGGAATATTACGAATCATTTAGCATATACTATAGTGTATTATAGGTATATGTGCCATTATGCTTTTTCTATTACATGTGTATGCATGGGCTGAATATTAAAATGACGTCTTGCTATAAAGTAGAATATCGCTTTAACCGGTGCTTGGTGGCGTGAGAGATATGGCAGTAGACATTATCTCTAATGAACAGACTCAATAATAATAATAATAATAATAGTAGCAGTCTTTATTTACAGAGGGCAACACATTTAATTATAAACTAATCTTCCATGAGGCCCTCTATTGTATACAAATTTGCAAATGACAATTGACAGAACAAATAAAATAAAGCAGTAATCAATAAAGGCAAAATTGTTTTTAAAAACTAAACCTTCAAACTTTGCAAACACGTTAACTCACATACACTCATTTACCGTAATAAAGCGCAGTCTGCTACTTTTATCTCTTGTTTGTGTTTGTTGCTTCCAATGGATCCCTTTTATGTATTATTAATATGTTAACATATATGTTCAATCGCACTATAATAATTTCTGATACAATCATGTACCACGCAATCATAACGTCCTTTCCAATCGATTGTTTTTCAAGAACCCACACTACTGGAGACGATGCTCATTAAATGGCCATTACTTACCCATGACCTCAATGCCATTACAATTCCCATTAATAATGTAGTTTTTAATGGAAGTTGTTACTATATATTTCATATAAGTGGCCCCTTTAGTTATTGCACTTTTAATGGCTGTAATATTAATGGCATCCAACAATGTAATGCCCATTATTTAAAATAATTGTCATTACTGAATACTAAGGACCCCATTATTATGACAGTTATTAAACTCATTTTGACATTACAATTTTGGGATATTTTGTAATAGTTAAAATAATGGTCATTACTAGACTGATAATAATGGTTATTATTGAGCAACATCTCTTGTGAATAGTGGCCATTACTTTCAAATCAAAGTGATCATTAATTTAAATACTGTTCGCATTGATAAAAGTAAGGGCCATTATTATTTACTTGTACACATGATAGATGGGTGTTACCTAGCTACCGTTCATAAGGATAGCCTTTTGTATTTATTTGCCAGTAGAGCTAAACATGGAGGTACATATACAGCACCGTACAGCATATATGTACATTTTGTGTACTTTAAGCTTTAATATGGTCATTTTTCAGATAACTGGAAAAGTGATTACAATACACTGAACCTTTGATGTCATGTGAGCTTTCAAAAAACATGTGTAGAGTACATGCATAGCATTTAAACGTTCATGGAATGAAAATATCTTTATAAATATAGAAATATGAAGAAATACAAAACACTTAAACTGTTATTCAGAGAGTTAAAATACAAAATTTAAAGAAACTGATCATGAATGCCCAGGATGAATCAGGACAGACGACCAAACAACTTCTCTAATGGTTTATAGACAGATTTATTGCAAACAACAAGAGGACCCATATTGCCTTATTGGCTGGAATAATATGGACATAATCAGATAAAATGTTTTCACTAGATCATTTGAGCGGAATCTAGTTGGTTCAAATTTATGTCAAAGTGGTTATTAAAATAAACATTCCCAGTAAATTTTGTAAAGATCAGATGAAAAATTAAGGAGCTAGTGTTCACAGAGCAAAAATAAAGCATGTTTTCAATAGTCAAGTTTATTATATACCATCTGTGCTCAGGTTTGGTGAAGATCAGATGCAACATTGAGGTTCTCAAGCATTAACAAGGCAAACTAAGGCATTTTCTTTCTTTAAATCAGTTGCAAGGACTATATAACTTGTGTGTTATATTTTTTATGATACATGTATTATGTGGTTTTGGAACTTCACTTTGCATTAATATAAAGATTCTGACCAAATTTAGTCAAGCTGAGATGAGATTTTTCATGAAACATGGTCCATAACTCTACAGTGTTTCTTAACCGATATGTAGTGGTTTTCAAACGTGTTAGGGCTTTCATCAATACAAAGGCCCCGACCAAGTTTGATTAAGATTAGATGCAATATGAATGTACTTGAGTGCTAACAACAACAAATAACAGACGGATGCACAGATAACGGACAGCATATCATGACATAAGCCGGTCGAGTAAAACAGTATAAACTAGTTTTATTATAAAGAAGGGGTAACAAATAATAATTGCTTTTATTACCAGGTACTAGATATAATATCATAAGGTTACTTTCTGAAATACAGCTGTATTAATTATTGACCATACGATTTATGACAGAGGACAACCGATTTCAAACTGTGAATAGCAAATAGGCAAATTACTTTAATCGGCCGGAAAAGGAACTTCCGGGATTCTGACATTTTTTTTTTGTTACTTCTAATCTTCACATGCGGTTACAGATCTTGATAATAGTACTACGTTTCCAATGATGCAATACCCCTAGTGGACTATTTTTGATGATTGAATATGAAATTCACCTCATTACGTGTCAATAAAGATAATCCATGGATATATGAAGCACTATAATGAATATATATAGCAATATTGAAACAATATATGCCACAAGATTGTTGTAACCTATACATGGAGAGAAAAAAACAACGCCTGTTTTTTGTATGTCAGGGTATAGAAGTATACTGTCAAACATTTCTGTGCTGCGAGAAAAGTGACTATGCTGTTTGGCCAATGTAAAACCAAATAAATAAACTAAACTAGGGTATAATGCACACGCTTACATTACAGAAAGGATAGACAGAAGAAGATATAGTGTTGTATTATATGTATACATGTAAGTCATATTTATTTACATCTACTTGAACACGTCTTTTCACTAATGTAATGCAAGCCTGTGCTACTATCTGCCTAAATTGGTTACTCGGATAGTTTAATTTTTAAGCTGAAGTGACATGGAGTCTTCGTTTTTTGAATGTGTTTACCATAAGAGATGCAACACTGAAATTATTCGCGAAAACACATGATAATGTAGAGCACCGCGATTGAAACAATAAATTATGCACAGGTAAATGCAAAGTTATATCAAATACATATTAAATTACCGTTCACTGAAAGAATCTCGCATCTCCATGCAGAAGTCAGTTGGCATCGGGATCTAAAGACTGAGTCATGTCGTCCCATATCCTATTTTCATCTCGGACCTGCCTTCATCGGACTATTTCCATTTTACAAGTGAACTGATTTGAAATTATTGCCACTGTGCCATTTCATAAAAGCGTACTGAATGTGAGCCATATATTATTTTTTTGTGTTGAAACAGAAAAAATGTCAAACAATCTCTTCGATTCAGATGTTTTCAAAATGATCAGCTGTTCTCGCGTTGCGCCTCTCGCTAGGCAAGATTAGAGAATCAAAGTACTTGAATTACTGTGAGTATGTTGACGTTAAAATTAAGAGGACATTTAAAGCGAGAAAATGAGAAGATGACACTTTAAAATGGACCACCTGAAATGATAACAAACACTCCTTCAAATCAGGGCACAGCAGGAGCAATTTGGAGTTATTGTCCTTTGTTATTTTATTTCATGCATTTAATGTCAGTTAATGATACTCTACTTCCAATTTTCTCTTTAAGTAGTGAGTTTTCATTCGGCGAGCATTCATCGGTTCTACTTTAATTTCTTGTTGTATTGATTAAAACAAACCTTGGTGATGACACATTAAAGCAATTATATATAATGAAGTAATTAATTGCGACCTTCATTTGTTGTATACAAGTCTTAACAGATCACGGTCACCATTAAGTAAACTTAAGGTGATAAGTCCCACCATTGTAGTGTAAGCATTATCCCTAAACAATAGTTACCATTTTCAATGATATGGTATTCGTGTAGGTAAGACCATGTTCCTGTATGGTCAACACTGTTCTGATACTGACATCAGTCAAGAGCATGGTCTTCGTGTAGGAAGATCCCTTTTCTGTACGGTCAACAGTGTTTTGATTCAACTCCAAGTTTTAATCTTTGATTACATAGAAAACTTCCGGCGACTACTCCTCAAAGGTTTCAAAGACTTCTTCTCGGATTTTCCTAAATCTTCAGTGCTCGCAAAGTAGGATAGACTGACGCCCGGGGCTCTTCGAAATCCATTCCGGGTCTCATTTTGCAGACAAGAAGCCCGTCGGGCCTGTCTACAAAACAATCCCCAAGATCTATTTTACTTGATCTCAAGATCCCCAATACTCCCATGTGTATTGTGAACTGTGAAAACACTTGCAATAAAGTAATTAAAATGTGTGTGAGGTATGAATATTTTGCCCGGCTTCGTTTCGGCAATTTGTGACAACAGAGATCGACAATTATTGACATAAAATTACATTATCCTGCTATTAGGGTTGTGTTGTCTTTCCTCTTTTGATAAGAAATACCATTTATGACATTCAAAACACATTAATGCACGAAAAAGGTTCGTAATTGATGGTATTTAGATTGAATGTTCGCGAAATGTCCGGGCCGTAAAAGTGCGGTGTCATCATAGTAGTTCGGATGGTACATAATTATTTCGGATTTGTTTTTTTGTTTTGTTTTTTTGTTTTTTTACATAATCGAATAAGAAAAACATTCCATTCATTATTTAATCCATCATTATTTATTTTATCAATGTGTAAGGTGTAAGGAGTTCCTGGAATCCTATTTTTAAATGAATTCTAGTCTAGGCTCCCAATTCTTTAACTTTGCATGACAAAATGAAACATATAGTTAGAGGAGGCCCTGATAGTCTAATAAAATCTGATTAAAAATTTGGCTCCAAGTTCGGCTCCAGTTTGACCAAGTCGGCTCTGATTATTATTGTTTGGCAAAAGTGCTAGTACTCTCTTTTGCATCGGTTATATATTCTATTCTAACCTATTTGAAACGAAGTGGTAAATAAGTCCGCTGAGTAGGGAGCATAAAGCGGTAGAAAAATAAAATATAGTCAGAGGAGGTTCTGAGTTTGATTAATACATACGTAACAAATGTGTGCTATAAAAGTGAATAAAGACACATTTCCACTAAGAAAAAAATGGACTTTTCCATTTTAAATCAGGGCCTGTCCATTTTAAATCAGGGCCTGTCCATTTTCAGAAGCAAGATGCCCTAATTTTATGTAAACACTGATCTTAACAAGAACATGGTGTCTCTTTCTCTCTCTCTTTCAATTGTTTTTGAAAGGTGTTCTCTCTCTCTCTCCTCTCTCTCTCTCTCTCTCTCTCTCTCTCTCTCTCTCTCTATATATATATATATATATATATATGTATATGATACTTAAAAATAATAAAATTAATGTAATGCCCATGATCTTCATATTGAGCTTTACTGATATTTTATTTCTTATTAATTTGCTACAAGAAATTCAGATAATGGCCAGTCATTTTTATTTTAATGGTCACGCTAAAAAAAGTTAAAACAATTAATGGTCATCTTATTATTACAATTAATGGGCATTATTTCAATTGAAACATAAACTAATGGGGCATTACTTTGTTAATGTCTCAAAGTTAATACCACAAGTTCTAAATATCTTTTTATTGGGATAAATAATGGTTCAATTACCTATTAATGACCAATAATTTAATATTATTGACCATTATTTCTTTATTAATGGTACAGAACAGCGTTGCCATTAAATATTCAAAACAATAATTAAAGGCTATATTTCATGGGTTTGGTGATTTTAATGGCATTTTCATGGTATTTTCATGGCATTTTTATGGTTTTGATTTGCAGTAGTGCCACATGTGTTCTATTGTCTTTATCAAAATATCCCGATGTATTTTGTTTGTTTCGTCATTTCTTAAGAAAGAAGTAGTCATTGGTTTATGTTGGGTTTATTCATTGCAATGTACATTCTATCCTACTTATGTGAATATATGGATATTATATACAGGATAGGTAGTGGACAATTTCACAAGGTTCACTTAATGTAGAATTTTCATATAAATGCACAGATTATGCTTCTTAGTATGACGTACACGATTTGTTTACTGGCCGTGGCATTTATAATCGAGTATATGACTATCTGAGGAGACGACCTGAGAACAGAAGAAGGAGGCAGTGCGGGTACAGATATTTGCATTGTATCTGATGAATTTTCCCCATTTAAATTGATAGTATTTCAGTTGTTATTAAAATGTGTTAAATTACCGCAAACAGTGTTTTTTGGTCAAACGTGCATTGTCTTTTAATGTAAAAAAGAGTATGATAATGGACCTTTGGAAACGGCCGAGCACGACACATACGAAATATTGCAGTCTCGGTTTGATTGAGCAGTAGTGAAATATGCTAGCTACCGCTCACGCCCTCTAGCCCCGGGTTGAGCAGAACTCAATATTAATAAAATCAACAGTACAAAATTTAAACCATCCCGAAGATGGCATGCATATGGTGGTGGACATGGACTATCTTTCTTCCTCATGTCGTACGGCAGTATCTAATAAAAGTAAATGCCCCGATGCGAAATAAACATAATGGAATTTAGTTGGGAGCAGCGGTTATGAAGCCTGCCTATCACAAGTAACAGTCAAAATATTCAGTCTTTAGTACTGTAGCAATGTATTACAATTTATTAATACGTTAACAGTCGACCTGCTCAAATTACTAGATTGTCTCATTTAATCGTGGCAAATCGTTCAGCTATCAAGCCTTATAGTGGTCTCAAACACAGACTGCTTCCGTTCTGCCTATGCAACTTTTTAAACCAAGAAACATATGTTTCTCTCTTGCCAGTAAATGGTAAGATTTCAAGATTTCAACAATTATTTGACCATTTTGAATATCTACCAGGGCGCTTAAGTTAAATTAAATATACAGATTTATAGATTACTAAATGATTGCCCATTCCTTGTACAATTTGCGCGATTTGCCGTGTTATCGTTCCAGATAATTCATAACGAGTTTCATTTAGTGAGCTTAAAATCATTAATATCACATGGCATACCAGTCAAATGTCGAAACTATAATACAGATAAAGTAGTATATAAACACTCATGTCTGACAGACTGCAGAGCCTAAACGACAATTACAGTTGTGTATTGATAATGAAAACAAATATAAATCCCAGCATCCAAACGCAATGGCACCGTAAGTCCGCACATCCGCACAAACAAATAACATGATAATTATTAAATATACAAGATAAGAACAACACACAACTTAAATAATGGTGAAGACAGGGTTACCAACTTAGTAGTAAATATGGCAGTAAATATGGCATGTCCACCTCTATATGGATGCCATCTTCGGGATGGTTAAAATTCTGCACTATTGATTTTATTTATGAATATTGAGTTCTGCTCAACCCGGGGCTATGGGGCGTGAACGGTAGCAAGCACATTTCACTACCGTTCATGAACAGTCTCTATCAAAATGTGTTCGGCCATTTCCAAAGGTCCGCTTTCATACTCTTTTAGAACGGTCAGTAGCAATATGGCCTACTTGTTAGCTTAAACCGGTGCTTTGTGAATACCACCTCGCTATTATCCTGACTTCAGTGTCCAAATTGACAAGACCGTGTACATAAAAGGTCACCCCACCAAGAGGAAATAGCTAACAACAAAGTCCACATCCAGAGAAATTTATCAAATGATGTACATATATGTTGTAAAAATATATAAAAACAAAACATAATTAAACAAGTATAGAGTTCGTGTTGTACTCTTTTGAAAGACGATTGACGCCGACGTCATTACTCGGCCCCACCTCAATTCCATTATGTGATTGGAAATATTATATCAGCTGGATTTTATATCGAATATTTCAAACAAAAAAATAAACAAGTTTAAAAACATTTTGAACTAAAAAATGCGATAATATATTTAAAAGTATCTATTAATTGTTTTAATTATACGATATGCAAATATTTTAAGCCGAAATTAAGGTTTCATTTAATACCCCAGCCAACCCTGATTTCGTTTCTAGGAGAAGGTATTGGATGGAGTATAAAAATAAATACTCGAACCACGTATTTTTGGAATAAATATACATAATACATTCATTTCCGAACAATGAAATACCAAAACCTGTATCGCTAGACGAGTTTTCTATTATATATCACAATAGTATTAAAAATGTCGTTTATCCAACAGATATGGCAAGTCCACTTGAGGTGATACATGTACACATTTCGAAAACACGTTATTCGAGTTATCTCCCGTATCAGTATTTATTAAATTTCCTTTCATCTACAGTGTGAAATGAATACGATATTATCATGTTTTGACGCGCATACGATTGCATACCGTTATGTGAAAGAAATACTTCCACAAGACAAGACAAGATTGCAGATAAACATCAAACGTTACCGTGTGTTTGGGCTGTAGGTAGACGTCATCATAGGGTCCATATCCTGTCCGCTCATCGCACAATTAAATAGGAAACTATAGTGGCGTCCACCACTAAGCCTGCAGTGCTTTGTAAAATGATAGGGTCATAACCTCTTTTAATTAATAAACCTTTTAACAAATCTAACAAAGATAATATGAAAGTGATCATGACCAAGGATCGTACGAATTTTGTAAATCACATCACCATCGAAATCAGGTTGTGATAGTCCTTGTCACAGAAGAGTTCTTAAAATACATTTATATATGGTGGTATATTTCTGCCACTAGATACTATTATCACGATTATTTCTAGATAGTAGCATGAATTGTTCGATATAATAATGAATTTTCACGAAAATCTTATACAATTTGTTAGATAAAATCATATAATTGTCATTAACTTATGATGTTAAATGCTACGATAATGCCAACTACTGCCACCATGATAGTTTCTTATCACGAATAGTTTGATACCCGTATCCGGTTGGGGTAAAACCCAGATAGCATGCATATGTTGGGCCTACGTAGGAAGATGATCGGTTGGTTGGCGTTGGCTTGTCAGTGTTGGCTCAATGTTGGACCACTTGAGTGAATATGCTCACTTGATGGGTTAAAACATAATGCATATTCATACATTGGGCCGACATTGTGGCACTATATCACGTTTTTGTGTATTTTGAGTCATTGTCTACAAGTACTTGCTTTCCCAGCTAGCATTATAACCTTGGTTCGGCAACAATAGCCCAAAGTAGTATTGTCAAGCAGCCTCAAAGATGTCACGACGGTTGCCAATAACGTTTAGAAATAGTTAACTCACCGTTGGCTCAACGTTGAACTAACGTTTCAAATTACTAACGTTGTTACCACACCCTTGAGCATAAACTACGTCATTATCTTTATTTAATTATTCATTCTCTTTTGATGACATTCATTTTATTTTTATAAATGTCTTAACTCTTTTATTATATATAAATATAACTAATCAGTGAATATCAATATAAACATAGTAAATATATAAATATAAAGAAACAGTTTTAAAGTTATAATTGTATACACATATCACGATATGTGAAAACAATTCCAGTCCAAACATAATGCCGAGTCAACGTGGGATTCTACCCAGAGGCTCATATGGTAGAGGGACTATCAACCTTAGAAATAATCATCGATAATTAAAAATTGTTCTTTGTGAAGCAGAACAAGGTTGCTACATTTCCACCATGCAGCTAATGTCCATCTTTAGAAAGTGGATTACATCACTTTTAACGAAGCCTGAGAAGCAAAATAAATTAAACTATAAAACTACTGTTTATACAAAAAACGTTGGGGCGATGGTCTAACGTTGTAGACAACTTTACATTATTTCCACACACTATTGGCCCAACAATACACCAACATGTTGGGCGACTGTGGAAAAGATGAACAGAATCAAATGGGCCCAACGTAAAAGACCAACATAGGGCCAGTTGTGTTAGCCCAACCATTTTCCACCATCAAATCTCAGTTGGTTTGATGTTGACCCATTTTTCCACTATTATCAAGAAGCATTGGCCCAACACTAAGCCAACATGTTGGGCCACTATGGAAATGATGAGCAGAATCAAATGGGCCCAACGTAAAAGACCAACACAGGGCCAACGAAAGTGATGATATTGGTTTAATGTTGGCCCAACATATGCATGCTATCTGGTACAGTCCGAACTATAACGAAAACTATCGGTGCTCGGAGATTATGATGGCTAATAGTGTCTATAAAAGTGATTATTGATATGTATAATATTGTTCATATTATTTCTGATAAAATGAATGTAATTATATTAAATCTAAAAATAAACATAGGATGTTAAAATATATATAAACAATCTGTATTGTACAAAACATCAACGTGGTGACAGAAGTGGGCAGTATCTATATATTTTTTATTTTTTCCTTATCTGTAATTTATTATTGGGAAGGCACCAACGGACAAACAAATAAGAAAATATTATCATTTATTAAATTGTATGGCAAATATTGGGCGTGGCTCCAAATAGCGGGCTGCCGGCACCACATACATATTAAATGGCAGCCCTAAACACCTATAACAAAAGAGGGCATGGCCCATAAGCCTGATACCCTTAAAGAATCCCCAAATTGGCTTAAACAAGAGATGAAGCCCCAAAAGCCTCAAACAAAAGCAGTCATGACCCAACAGCCGTATACCCTTAGTGAAGCCTCAAAGGGCTTTAATAAATTGTTTATTCAAAACTCTAATGCTAATGTAAAATGTTTCTTCATTTAATCACTTGAACGTTATTTCTTTTGTAATGTTTACAATAATGTGCACTTCCGAACTAGGCATGATGCACCAACAATAAGCCCCAAAAGGCTTTAATGGTCATGCTGTAATCCCGACCCTGAGGAACAGTGGTCAGTATTACATTGAATTTACTAATTATAACATTGCTAATTGTCATTAAATTTGATTTCACTAAATTGAAGGATTCGCTGGTGCACGACCAACAACAAGTCCCAAAGGCTTAATATTTCATGTTGTAATCCTCACCCTGGGAAGCAGTGGTCAAGTTTACATTGAAATTTACTAAGTCCGAAATTGTTAATTTTCGGCCTATCTTCTGGGGCCGCACCGATCTCATAGTATATCGTTCCGCTTCTGGAGCCGCACCGATTATCGATCTTCTGGTACATCATTCTCCTGTCAACTCAGCGCCGACACCGTTCAACAGGTATATCGTTCTGCTTCTGGATCTGCACCGATTACTGAGCCTCCGGTTTATCGTTGTGTTTTCGAATCCACGCTTGTTTTGTAACATGGACGTTCCTGAAATGATATGCGAAAACAGCAGTATTTTTGTCTTAACGGAGAATTTACAATTGTGGCCAACAACAAAAACGAAACGGATGGAATGTGTTGAATTGTAGTGGATCAACTGATTTAACGAGAATGACAAAAATCAACTCACTAAAAAAGAAAAGTTGAGGTGGGTGGGGAATAATCAGTTTTATACTCAAATGAAAAAGTACCTGACCTCATGTGTCCTTCAGCAGGATAAAAGGAAGTAGATAGACAGCGCGTGCGCAATTAAACGGAAATACCATAGAAGATCTAGCTTACGAAACATTTGGTTCCTCCCACTAAGTATGGCTATAACTATTAATAACCCTTATTACTGGGAAGGCACCAATGGACAAACACAAAAGAAAACATTATCATTTATTAAATTGTATGGCAAATATTGGGCGCGGCTCCAAATAGCGGACTGCCGGCAACACATACATATTAAATGGCAACCCTAAACATGTATAACAAAAGATTGCATGGCCGATAATCCTGATACCCTTACAGAAGCCCCAAATAGGCTTAAACAAGAGATGAAACCCCAAAATGCTCAAACAAAAGCGGGCATGACCCAACAGCCGTATACCTTTAGTGAAGCCTCAAAAGGCTTTAATAAATTGTTTATTCAAACTCTAATGCTAATGTAAAATGTGTCTTCATTGAATCACTTGAACGTTATTTGTTTGTAATGTTTACAATAATGTACATGACCGCACTAGCCCTAAACATGTATAACAAAAGAGGGCATGGCCCATAAGCCTGATACACTTACTGAAGCCCCAAATAGGCTTAAACAAGAGATGAAGCCCCAAAAGGCTCAAGTCCCAACAGCCGTATACCTTTAGTGAAGCCTCAAAGGGCTTTAATACATTGTTTATTCAAAACACTAATGCTAATGTAAAATGTGTCTTCATTTAATCACTTCAACGTTATTTGTTTTGTAATGTGTTCAATAATGTGCACGACAGAACTAGGCATGATGCACCAACAATAAGCCCCAAAAGGCTTTAATTGTCATGCTGTAATCCCAACCCTGGGAAACTGTGGTCAGTATTACATTGAAATTTACTTATAACATTGCTAATCGTCATTAAATTTGATTTCACTGAATTGAAGCATTCGCTGACGGCCATATGACAGCGATCAAAGGAAATTTTGATACTGCCACAGCCAAAAGAAAATGATGTTGGCAAAAGCGAATCCCTCACTGCCAAAGAAAAGAGGATATGTCATTGTATGAATATGTAACTTGCGTTTTTTACTGGTCCTTAGGGACCAACGAGCCCAATTTGGGTGGCTTTGAAGTAGAATACCGCTTAAGCCGGTGCTAGGGGGCGTGAGAAGTGTTGCTTCTTTCATTACTTCTCATGAACAGACTCAATAAAACCGAGTCTGCTGCTTTATTTTCTTAATTGTGTTTGATGCTCTCAAAGGATCAGCTTTATCAGTGTTTATTGCATACAGTACCTTAATATTTAAAACCCAGTCTGGTTTCTTTCCTGGTCACTCAACAGTTTTCCAACTAATTGATATGCATTATCAAATATGCAAAGCGATTGACGAAAACAAATTTGCATGTGACTGTTGTATAGTATTTGTTGACATATCAAAAGCTTTCGATCGTTTTCGATCGATTTTTAAACTGCGACAACATGGCATCTCAGGCACCCTTATTCATTGAATAAATAATTATATAACTGATCGTAAACAATGAGTTTTCGTCGGTTCTTCTTTTTCTGAAATAAAAACTCGATATTCCGGCGTACTCCAAGGCTCCGTTCTAGTTGATATAAACGGCTCAGCCGATTCATTGCTTACTACGGCAAGACTATTTGATGATGACGGTTCTACTGAGGAGATGACTAATGGCGTGATTGAAATTATTTTAATCACTTTCTGATTCATGTCTGATTATTATTTTATGTTACATTTACTCTTAAGTTTGTATTTGTATTGTATTCAATGTATTGATTGAATTGATTGAATTGATTGAATTGAATTTTATAGTCCCACCAACAGCTAAGGTCATATGGCGACTTTCCAGCTTCCACTGTTGGAGGAAGACCCCAGGTGCCCCTCCGGGCAATTTTCGTGCACGGCGTACCTGGGTAGAACCACCGACGTTCCGCAAGCCAGCTGGATAGCTTCCTCACATACAGATTCCTAGGCCCCTGAGGGATCGAACCTACAGCGGTGAGGGGCAAGTGATTTCAAGTCAGAGACGTTAACCACTCGGCCACGGACGCCCCGTATTCAATGTATAATAATAGGATTAACGACAGGATGTTCGAACAAAGTTTATTGACATTTTGACTAAATGCACAGTGTGCGACGGACCAATCAGACTGGTGGATTGAAAGACCAATCAAATGTAAGCTTTTTAGTTCTTCAACGTTTTTGACGTTATATTTAATAAGAAAGACATGATCAAATGTAGATAATAGCTTACTTACCTGATTATTAAAATTCCATTTGAATATGTTTATCCGTTAACAAAACAACGCCAGATATATCCGTTCCTCTCACAAATTGGCATATAGTCCAAGTCTAACTGAATAAGCCAATTTATAAAATTCAAATAATCTAAACACACCTATGATCAGTTATAAAGAGTTATCTGCACATTTAAAGTTGAGCTCTTTATAACAAGTGAAGAATTGTACATGTTAGGACATGTATTGTGCTTAGTTTCTGACTTAACTTCGGATTAAACAGTCGCATATAAACGGTTTATATGGGAACTGGTGAGATTATTGATCTAAAGGATTAAACTACTGAGTAGCGGATATATTGTTAACAAAAGTACAGTACATTATAGCCATATGTTAACATTCAAAAGGATTAAATTCAAAAGTACAGTACATTATAGGAATATGTTCAACGAGTCATAACGAGTCATAACATCTTTATGATTAGAGTTTTTAGAGTTTTAAAAGATCTACGTATTTTTTATGATTTTCAGTAAAGCAGAATTAAAAAACTGCTAATTAATGTTTTACATAGTTCTTATTGTAATACATAGCATATAAAAATCGACATTTATAACAACCGTATAAGGACTGTAATTTTAACACACTAACAACAACTACAGCTTGTGAAATAAAATATGTTTAAACCGACTACAGCACTATCAAACCCAACAACAACAGCACAAACCAACACCACCACCAACAATAACACCGCCACCACCACAAACAACAACAACAACAACAACACCCAAACTACAAATAACAATACTAACACCAGCAACAACAACAATAATAACAACAACAACAAACACTACCACCACCACCACCACCACCTCGACTACCACAACCACCACCATCATCGACCCACCAATACCACCATCACCATCAAAACCACCACCACCAACAACAACACCACCATACACACACTACAACCACCCATCACCACCAACAGTAGCAATACTACTACCTCCAATAACAACAACAACTAAACCATCATCAAACACTACCACCTCCACCTCCACCACCACCATCCCCTCAACATCACCACCACCAACAACAAAAACACCAACAATAATCTCATCACCACCAACAACACCACCACCACAACACCATCAACAATAATACTACCACCACCAACAACAACTAACCACAACACGACCAACAACAGCATCAGCAACAAAATCAAAACTATAACATGCTATTTCATTTATGAAATATTAAGTCTGTTGTTATTTTGTTGGTGTTGTTGGTGATGTTGTTGTTGATCGTGCTGTGGTTAGTTGTTGTTGGTGGTGGTAGTATTGTTGTTGATTGTGTTGATGAAGTTATGGTGGTGTTGGTGTTTGTGGTGGTGATGAGATTGTTGTTAGTGTTGTTGTTATTGTTGTTGGTTGTGGTGGTGGTGGTGGTGGTGGTGGAGGTGGTGGTGGTGGTGGTAGAGTTTGTTGTTGGTGGTGTTGTTGTTATTTTTGGTGGTGGTGGTAGTATTACTGTTGTTGGTGGTAATGAGTGGTTTTTTTTGTGTATGGTGGTGGTGTTGTTTTTGGTGGTGGTAGAGGTGGTAGTGGTGGTGGAGGTGGTGGTGTTAGTGTTTGTTTGGTGGTGGTGGTAGTGGTGGTGGTAGTGTTTGTTGTTGGTGGTGTTGTTGTTATTTTTGATGGTGGAGGTACTATTACTGTTGTTGGTGGTAATGAGTGGTGGTGTATGTGTATGGTGGTGTTGTTGTTGGTGGTGGTGGTATTGGTGGTAGTGGTGGTGGTGTTGGTGGTGTTATTGTTGGCGGTATTATTGTTGGTGGTGTTAGTGATGTTGTTATGAACACACTCAATTTACAATTTAATACAAACAGGTATATAATACACCGTCGGAAAATCACAAGGAGTAGACCGAATGTATAAACCAGTTCGCGAACTCTGTGTTATACATCTACATTTTAGGTAAAGTGCTAATTGACTAGACAAATCACAGAGCTGACTTGTTTCATCCTTTAATAACACACACAAGCTGAGTTTTTCTATCAACATGTATATTGTTTATTGTATATATATATATCGCCTTACTAAAATAGAATATTATACATATTAACATATCAATAAAACACTAATTACAAATGGTGAAGATCACCAGAGATAACTCAGAAAATCCATATTAGATTTAAATATACACGTGATTAGTAGCACAACTCCTTAATACGGCCTACACAATCTCATGACTGTTCGTTTACTCTATGTTATCTAAATCGCAACATTATGCAGTTGGATAGTTGATTGCTCCTTATCAACAGCTCTGATACAATCGCGACTGAATATACAATTATTATAGTAATTACTAAAAACGTTGGATTTTAGATACACTGTACATATATTTCAAAACATGCACGACTGAAGGGAGCACAATATGGATCAATTTATTGGAGTTGTTTTTTTACCTTTTTTAGCTGGCCATGTCACTGGCATTACAAATTGTAAGTATAGTTAGATATAATACTGGTTCAACAATACTTTAAATAGTAGTACGAAGCGCTACCAATGTGTTTTTGTGTTCGTATCATATGTACAACATTTCAAAACTGAAATATACCCACTATATTTAAAAGGTTCAAATGTCACGTTATTAAAACGTTAAAAAAGTCATATACTGATGAAGTCATTATACATGTAACATCTGATAGAACCATTTTCACATTCATACTATGTTAATTACGCATTTAACTAGAAACTATGCATGTGGAGTAGTAGCGACTTTAAGGATAGAGTGGAGGTGGTATCAAGGGTTCGGACTCACCACGACGACCCTACCGTTCAAAAGAGATTTAAACAAAAAGAAAGAAAACAAAAGTTGATGTCAAGTATCCTGTCGGTGGATGCATTGCTACAGATTCATATGATAACTTATCGACGAATCTGGAATAATCATAATGCGTACACAAACAGTAACTGTGTATATATGTTGATATCATCACTGCCATACACACATTCATTTGATTCACGGACCGTTATCCGTCAATTTATTTCAAACAAGTTGATTCTAATTCTATTTTCTTACACCCCAACTAGCTAAATTACTAAACAACTCCAACAGGAAAACACACATTCCTCATTAAACCTCCAGTTACATCGAGATTAAAAATATATATTGAATTGATCTCGAAAGATCTCAATCTCAGATGTACACAACTACTTAACTATTTTTAAAGTAAATGTTATAGCAGATGGACGCCTTGTATTGCCAGATGAGAATCAATGAGAAGGAAGAATTACAATGATATTAGTTTAGCTTTAGTCTGTTTCGACGAGTGTGACCAAACCCAGTTCGTTGTTTAGTTGAAGTTTGGTACGATAGCGATGGTTCCTTAATCTACACAATGACACATGTTTAATCATATGTGTGCATGACATTTTATGTAATTTCTCTACATACGAGTATATAGCGTTGTAATTGTTAAAATAATGTCGACCGTACAGGGGTACTGCCTTAAACTGTCCATAATTGATATCAATATGAGTATTTTAAAGGAAAAATTAAAGCGGAATGAAAGGAATTTTGTTTAATGACTCTTCAGCACCTTATGTGTTATTATTACCTGATCTCCTATATAAATGCTATATCGTCATTTCTTGCTAATTCACTAAGGAAAAGACTGTTCCCGGTGAAAACGAACTGTTACCGGGCTTTAGTTTCGACTGTTTCCCTCACGTGCTGGAATTTCGTTTGCGTGACGTCATGTTGCTTTTTTCACCATAGGTTCCCATTATAGAACAATTTTTCATTTTCACTGTTTCGTACAATAACATTAATCAGGTAATAAAACAGTTATCACATGTGTGTTTGGGGAACAGTCAAAACGGTTTTCCCTTGGTGTCGGGGGATGTCAGTGTTCACACTGCCATCCCCTCCACCTCCTGAAAACAGTTTTGACTGTTCCCCAAACACACCTGTGATAACTGTATACTAATACAAGGCCAGAGAGAAGAGAGTGATACATAGAAACGGGGAACCTACCTTTATCTTAATAAGTATATACTAATATGTTTTTTTGAATTTCTCGAAGGATGGGTACCACCCAGTTTACGTCACCAATGAGAGTGAGGAAGTGTCGATTCTTACGGATGGCGAGAGGTGTACAGTACTGGTTCTACCCAGGAAAAGTGAATGGTCTGCCTCCACCACAAAAAATCGACCGTCATATATAACCTTGCATCTGTTGAAAATGACGTAAAACACCATACAAACAAACCATGAGATGTACGCGTAAACCTGTGTATTAATAGGGAAAGTGTCTTGCCCAGTAACACACCGACGAAACTCAGTGGCGCCGGTGAGACTTCAAGCAGTGTTTCTACAGGCTGTATACACCAAAGGAGATTGACTGCGTTGACATATATACAACTAAAATGTTAAGACTTCGTTATTTCAGTCAAAATGTTATATCCAAGAAGCTAACAGTCATTCATTTCTAGCAACATTGGCTGAATATTAAGTTCATGTATATATAAATACTGAAAAGGGGGTCCCTTGGAAGCAACAAACACAAGCAAGAGATACAAGTAGCAGACTCGGTTGTATTGAGTCTGTTCATGAGAGGTAATGTGAAGTGAAACACCGTTCACGCCTCCTAGCACCGGCTTAAGCGATATTCTCTCTCTCTCTCTCTCTCTCTCTCTCTGTGTCTGGTGTGTATGTGTGCTCGTGCATTACTATCTGACTGAGGACCTCCGTATGAAAACACACCAACCGTCCGAGGACTTCTCAAACGTCCGAGGACTTTTTACGGGTCCTCGGAAGAAAACTAGTTTTGATTAGTTAAAAATCGTTGTAGGTATCACGTGACCAATTTTCGGGTAAGACCTCGTTTGATAGGCGAAATGAGAAGTGTGTGTAGAGGGTGAACACAGTTTACGCTTTCCGATAAACACACATTATTTCGGACTTCCGGTTTTAGAGAAGAAGTTTGTGTCGAGGTCATTTCCACTGAGGTGCCATTTCCGACGAGGTAGGTTTCCATTAAAAGTCGTTTAAACAGTAGTTTTGAATAAATGATAGGATATATAATGCAGTATGTGTTTTAATAAAACAAGAATTACAGTATAGATCTAGATTGATCATTACATTTTAAATGCCAAGTGAATTGTGGGAGGGGTATTGAATTTAAAATACAGGAAATGTTTGAACTCTGAGTTTTAGACAGCAGTTTTGAGTATACGATAGGATATTTGTTTTGAATAAACTAGAATAACAGTATAGATTGATCTTTGAATTCAAAATGTAAATGCAAAGTAAATTTTAGCTCGAAATTGTGGAAGGAGTATTGAATTTGAAACACAGAAAATGCTTGAACTCTCGGTTCAGAGAGAACTTGGAAGAATTTTGACATTTTCAGTTCAGATGCCGAGATGTTTATGAATTTATATGTGTGGATGAATTACGTGGTGTTTACTTTATTACAAATATATTGACAATTTCAAGCCAATTTTCAAATTTTGATTGAACACAATGTAAGCCTTCAAACTTGAGTAGCAGAAGAATTTATTTCCTCAAAATTAATGACGATATACTCTGAGTACAACTAACGTTATACATATAATAATTTAATAAATAATAATAGTTCGGTAACTAACGCAATTGAACCTGCACTTATCTGCTCAAGGAACCTCATTGGTAGAGCAATTTAAGGTACCTAAATCCATGGTCGGGAAACAAGAATTGTGACATTTAAGCACAAATGATACTCACGGTTTGCACTGCAAATGACAGCCATTTCTGATATGAAAAAAATCCGGAAAACATGGAAATGATGTATGAATCGATCTGGAATTACTTCTATCATATAAGCGCATTAAAATGCTGTTTTTAGCGATACATTTACTTTCTCTCACGTTTAAATTGTTGAGATCATTCGGGAAGTTTGGTTAAGTTAAGCATTGAAAGAAATCGCGAATGCCAACAATTGGGTAGCAAAAATCGTATATTATTGTCGGTTATTTGAATAGTTTAGTTTATTTCATTCAGGACTGTTATTCATTCGATCTTTGGAGATCGCTGAGCCCAATACTTATATTTAGTTATCGGTGGTACATTTTCAATATCATTTGTTTTCTTACTTAATTTTCGATTCGGTTGTTCCACTACTCCGGCCGATAGAAGGCTCTGGGTATTGTTTAACCACTCATAGGATATGCTGTCTGCTTTTTACTTGTCTTTTGGCTGTTACTTGTGATATACAGGCTTCATAACCGCTGCTCCCAACTAAATTCCATTTTGTTTATTTTGCTCTTCGGGGCATAGTATTTTGTTAGATATTGGGACCATACACCACTGTACATGGGGGAGGAAAATCTCTATGTTCACAGCCTATGCATGCCATCTTCGGGATGGTTAAAATTATGTACTGATTTTATGAATATTGAGTTCTGCTCAACCCGGGGCTAGAAGGCATAAATCAAACCGAGACTGCAATATTCTGTATGTGTCGTGTTCGGCCGTTTCCAAAGGTCGATTATCATACATCATACTCTTTTATTATAAATTTACGAGTGGCATCAACTAGAAAACAAGCACTATTATGATATCACGTTGGCTGTTGTAAATCTATACCATTTATTTCTTCGAAAACAAATCATATCAGTGATTCATTTTAATGTTCCCCAAGGAAACCCGTGGAATATAGCTTCGGCGCTGTCCATGGATACGTCTGTCCGTTCGTAAGTTACTATCTTTGTGCGTGTCTTTCGCATGTATGGATGGATTTTAAACGGACACACAATCTGGACGTTTTTAGCAAACATTAAAGGAACACACGGCAATCTTGAAGTGTTTTGAATGGGTGTTACGATTTATATATCCAGTATCTTTTTTACTTTGACCCTTGTAACGTTTAAATAAATCAAATTTAAGTATTCACTATTACATCTTATCAGAGTTCCAGATAAGTTGAGTATTTGCGTCAATAAAATGGTAGAAAAAGCAATATAAATACAAAACCATGCGTATCATAACGCAAAATAAATGTTTGATACGCAATTCCTCGCAAACTGCTTGCATATTTGGAATTTTTCATTTCTAATCGATCGCATATTGGCTCAGAGTTCTCACAATATCTCTAAACAAAATCAAATATAGGTAAAATACCGAAACTGCCGAGTGAACAGACTGGTTCCAAAATTCAGTTTTAATTGTGCGCAATTTACTAATTTTTGCCTGCACCCTTTTTATATCATGTAGGCGCTCGGCATCTAAATCAAGCATCGGTTAAAAATGTCTGCAAATGTAAACAAACGGAAAAAAAAAACACTGCAAAAAACACAAATAAATATAATTAGTAACTGTTTTTTCCACAGTAAGTCAACAGAGGCAAAACAAATTTCAAAAATAACCTTAGATGACATACTATTCAATGTTGTCCAAGATTCACAAAGCATTGTTCAGGATATTTTATCTGATGTGTTGGAAAACGTTGATCGTAAAACGCAACAAACGCACTCTGGGAACCGTGTAAGTAAAAATACCATAACTGACTCGAACGTGAGTACCATGTTTGATTATGTGTTTTCTTTGTTGTTGGTTAATTTTACAAGGAAATACCCAATTGAAAACATCCGGGTAGGGTAAAAATACCCAATTGAAAAATAAATGATGAGGTAAAAAAATTCCAATGTCCAAATCCTTATCTGGAGCTCTGGACTCTTATTATAATATAAGTTTTTATATATTATTGGGGCAGTAATATAAAATATTAGAAACATGCAAAAACAAATGAATTAATACCAGGGTCCGACAAATCACATGCCCGGAGCCCGCGGGCTACCAAAAGTCGTTGTCCGGACTACCATAAATTTCATTCGTGAACCTGACGTGCTACTACAAATTTCCTTTTGCAGTAGCCCAGTCAAAATCAGATTTTACCCTAAAATACTATTTTCACAGCTGACTAATCAAGATAAGATTAGAAAGTCACGCGCTAATAACCAAGTTAACCAGGTGTTAAAACAACACGAGCAATGCATCGGCAGTGTTACTGCAGGTCTCAATTTTTTAGGGATCATCCTTGACCCCCAATGGAATAAACTGGGGGTTATTTTATATATATAGTGGTCATATTTTTTGGACATGCATTTTGATGAATATACCATGTCAGATCTATAGATATGCGTTATAAGTTGATTAGTAAACGTCTACTTGACCTCAGACTAGTGTTGGTAATCGGTTGAAAATTCATGATCGATTATCAGAAATTTCAACCAACCGATGATCGATCATTCATCAATTAAACATGGCTTCCATAAAAGACACAAGTTTAAGCCTTTTTCAGACTATAATGAAGAAAATAAACACATTTCAAGTATGTTCTGGTCATTACATTAATGAATGAAACTGGCCAAGCATTTATTTTAAGTAAAAATTAAAACTCCTTTTAATTTCTTGTATATTTTAGTACAAGAAAATGAAATAAGCCATTATTTTACAACCAAGTAAAGCCGATCAGGAAAAATTGTAATCGATTAATCAGATCAAATGCGTAACTGATCGATCAAATCGATTAATAGGAACAGCACTACCTCTGACAAAACATCACATGTCAGAAACATGATCACTAAAACGTCCCCTTACATGTCAGATGCATTATTAGTTTAGACATTTTAATTGTTGTGTTTAAATTATTTGTATCAAGAACAAACATGACAAAGGAATGAAGGAAAAAGAAGTTAACCAACGTTGTTTCATTTTGGGTTCGTATGCATTTAGTGGCCGTATCATGATCATCTACGCGATTTTATTAAATACAATACTTTGCTTTTGTTAGCTCCACTCTGATCAGAGATCAGCAGAGCTTATGTCGTGTGCAGTGTCCGTCGTCTGTCCGAGAGCCATTTTAGTAGCCTGTACAGAAGGAAAGGGTCATTTTCCAACAAGGGGCATGGCCCCCTGTTTTTTGTGCTCAAATGATAGCAAAGAGCTAGAAGACCATAATCCATACAGTTTTAAAAAAAAGGCCCCCTCTGTAGGCAGCCCAAGTTCATTAGACACAATTTGTCCACATACTTGGACAAAAAATAGAGGGTCTTTTTCTGAAAGAAGGGGCCATTTTCCTTCATTATGGTCCCTTTAAACATGGCCCTTCGCAAGGTAGCTCCTTGCTGTATTCCGTTTGTCTGTCTGTCCGTCCGCCCGTAAAAATTTTTTGTAGCGAATACTCCTCTGAAACTACATGACATATTTTCACGAAACTTTACAGAAATTATGCCCATGAAGTCTAGTTGATCCCAATCTCATTAAAAACAGATACAAAATATTCGCTCCACTACTTTCCGCTATTTAGATCTAGATGATCCGGACAGCAGTTTCACTAATGCAAACATTTGACGCGAAGCGTCGTTTATAAATAAGATTGTGTGTGAGATTATACGTATTTCATTGATAAAGTATGTGATTTCATGTATATCATGTACATGCTAGTGCATTATTCCAAAATCAGTTTAAAAAATGCAGCGATGTTCGAGTCACAATCCAGTGTCATTAGTTTTCGCGATTCCAAAAGAACTAAGTTCAGGGTTCAGTGTTTTTTTTCTCTATTTTGGGAACATAGCCCATGGCGTTGGAATTGGGAATTTTAGCGCGATTTTTCATAAAATTGGGAATTGTAGCGCGATTTTTAATAAAATTCGGAAAAATATAAAGTAAAGCTTTCCTTTCATAATTATATCTTTAATACTGTTTTTTGTACACAAAGATAAACAGAAGCATTTATAAGCTTTTGAACCCCAATCATTGGATTGGGACACTAAAAAAAAAAAAAAAAAATTTTTTTTTTTTTTTTTTTTTAAATTGGGAAGTTTTTCCTCTTAATTGGGAAAAAAAGGTATGTTTTGGCATTGGGAATATGACCGAATTTCGGCTATAAAAACAGCCAAAAAAAAACACTGGCGGTTATAAACTTTTGTCAGTGTTATATATCCTTACCAGTACTGCTTAAACAATCAAATGGAAGACCCAATGTATGCTACATGCTGTCTTTTTTAGCTCTACTGGCCAAATGCCAGGAGGGCTTATGCGATCACTTTTCCTCCGTCGTCCGTCTGGCCGTCTGTCTGTCTGTTAGCAATTTTATAAAATCGACATCTCCTCTAAAACCACTTGAAGGATTTTAATAAAACTTCATCACAATGTTACTTGGGAGGGCCCCTCTCAGATTTGTGTTTTTCCAAGATGGCCGCCATGGCTAAAACTAGGTCAAATTTAAGGAAATTTCAATCGACATCTCTTCCGAAACCACTTATTCCAATTTACTGTCTGAAATATCATATACATGTTCCTTGGGTTGGCCTCTATCAAGTTTGTGTTTTTCGTTATCGTCGAATAATCAAAACTGATGCAATAGTAATAACAAGTTTGCAATTAATCAAAATTAACAATTGTTTATAGCGAGGCGACGCGCACGCAAGCGAGCTCTACGGTAATGCGAGTAGCTAGTCCTCCAGTTGGCCGGTTACCAGACTTCATTGTTAATGGGACGTCATTAGGTAAACAACCGTCTGGCAATTTAAAAAATAATGGTGATTATTACCAGCCGAGATTCAAGGTAACAGTACTTATACCTAAACTTTAAAAGCTACTGCAGTATCGATTTTTCTAAAATACAATGTTTAAATGAACCGCATCGCACTTTAGTGATATAGATAGATGTTACGGTAAAGTCGGTGGGTGGGGAAATTTAACCACTGCAGTCTGCTGTTGCCAAGTTTCCAAGAAATGTGCACGTTTTTATTTAGATCTCAGATGTTGAATGGTGCTAAAGATTCAATTCTTTTATTAAGTTCTGAAAAATGGTTCGGCTTAGGAACGGGTGGGGTGGGTGCCAATAATCTGAGATTTGCGGGGTGCGGGGGAGAGGGAGTGATCAGAGTATGTTAAAAGAGGCTCATTTGGGGCAGAGTATGTTTGGCTCCCACTCCATCCCCTGCCTCCCCACATTTTTGGTATTCCTTGGGTTTTAAGGTAGTGGTTGGAAAATTTACCATAAAATGCAAAGGGAATGGAAAAAATTTATCATGAATCTATTTATTGTAAGTTACCATTCACTACCACCGTTCACATCCCAATATTTACATTTCTATTGCATTGACCTTAAATGAAACACGTTTAAATGCTGCATTTAAACCGTAAGTTGCTATAAAAACGCGTGCAAGGTTGGCAACGTCACTGTTACCAAGTACATAAAAGGATTAAATTCAATATTTCGATATTTTTACGGGTGTTGAAAAACATAAGCTAGTTTAAATTTAGCGAGAAGTGTCTCGGACTTAACACACTTTAAACTAGCCTAATATTTTGCATAGCCTGTCCAAAGATCTAAATATTGAATTAAATCCTTAAAAAATCAATTCTTCAATGGATTCATCTAGTTTTTCATTTGCCTGACTCCAGTACATGCTTGTTAACATCCCTCTGCCAGGAAATATTTTCCTTTTTGAAGTGTTAAACAGTAGCTTGTTGAACATTTTTTTAATGGCGTATCAACACATTATCTATTAGGTTATTTACTATTTAGAGCCGCCCCAGACAGAAAAGAAGGATATATAGCAGTGCTTTTTTTCTACATTTTGGGAATTTTAGCGCGATTTTTCATGAAATTGGGGAAAAAACAGTCAAATATTTATTTCATAATTGTATCTTTCATACTGTTTACAGTATAACAAGATCAACAGAGGCATTTAAAAGCATTTCATATTCAATATGTGTCACATTTTTACTACTTTACAGTGTTCTTTCTTTTTCTTCTTTCCATTGGGAATTTTCTTCTCAAAATTCGGGGGGAAATATATGTTTTGTCTTTGGGAATGGGACCCAATAATGGCTATAAAAACAGCCAAAAAAAGCCCTTTATAATAGGAATCGTATAACCTTCAATACACGGGACTGTCCACTTTATGTCCGGCACATCCTTGGCCGGGATAGTAAAGAGGTTGCGTCTAAAACTTTCTCGTCTCTCACAGCTACGGGTTTGAATCCCACTGTAAGCTTGACTTGTCAAGTGAGAAAATGTCGATAATCACGGACGGCTGGAGCTATACAGTACTGGTTCTACCCAAGAAAAAAAATGGGTCTGCTTCTACCACAAAAAAAATAGACCATCACATATAGCCTAACATGTGCTAAAAATGACGTAAACATAACACAACATTCAAACAGTTTAGGTCCACATCAAAAAGACAAAGCAAAGAAATTAAACGCTTTCCAATGGGCACATTGATACACTCAGTGGTGCAAGTAATATCTCTAGATTCAAAGTCTACCATGCTTTGTCACAACCATTTCAGAAATTAAGAGGGTTAAGACAAATGCTATCAATAGTGTTTCCTGAATCAGTTATAAAACTGTGTTTTGAAAATATGTGTTTTTGTTGTTGTTGTTTTTAATATCTTTTATATTTTCAGTGCCATTACTGCCTAGTTAAGCTGCACCCTTAGATGTGACCTGAATGTTCAAGAATGTCCAAGAAAAGAATATAGTATGTGTCAGTCTTCCATTGTTTGTGGTTGTTTATGACTGCATTCTGCTTATGTAGAACTCAGCATTAATAACCTGCAACGGATGGCTTGAACTTGCAACCAAACTAAAAAGGACTGGATGTACATGAACCATTAATGAGTCGCAGTTATCTGTGGTTGATGGATACAATAGTGGGAATAAGTGATGTACCAAACAATCAATTGTGGCCACCGATCAATTATTTAGTAATTGATATTAAGTTATGACATTCCACAA